>JAJOZX010010011.1:0-145921 GCA_023014485.1 Bathynomus jamesi | reverse complement strand
TAGGATGAAAATATATAGTGATATTAATTGTTCTTTGGTTCAAGTATTTAGTAAGAAATTCGTTTATGATTGCATGATTTTACTAAATCTGTTCCAGTTATATGAAATTATTGTATGGACGATGTAATAATGGTGTTGTGATGGAAGCTTTATAACTGTGAGGAATTTACGAATTATAATTTGTAAGAGACTTTTGCCTGTTATTTTACTTACGAAATTCAAAATAATAACCATCAACCTCTTCTTAACGTTTTGATTATAAAAAGTAACCTATTCCAAAATTTACCTATACACGTTTTAGTCATATACAAAGGGTGTATAATGTATATTGAAAAAAAATGTAATATTAAATCAATTCCTAAGAATTTATAGATTATGAAACTGTATTTTTTGGGTAGTTAAACTGATTATATAGAGAATATTTCCTTACAATTACTCTATTAGAAACAATTTACGTATGACGCCAATCCTTAAATATTCTTATGTTTCCTATGTGGGCTTCAGAAACCTTTCTCTTGAGATATTACCATTCGTACTCGCTGTACTTTCTGAAATTTTGCAAGGTCGTCCACATCTTCATAGAGTTTTGATTGTTCCAAAGCCTTTCTATTCCTTTAGAACTGCAGCAACCGTCGTAAATGGAATTTGAAGTTGTTCTCCTATCTTCCTATAAATCTTTCCAGACTCATGTGAGCAATAACAGATCTCTTAAGATCTGTAGACAGCTCTTTATCCTGAGGACCCACTGCTTAGTTATGGCTTCTACAGTAATCCGTCTTCTATGAAGACTCAAAGAGAAAATTCTAAAATTCAGAATTGCCAAGTCTCTTATCAATAAACAGCCAATTACTGATAAAATTTTTAAATTCTTCAAGCCTAAGGTGGACACACAAAATAATAAATAATTTTGTTAATAAATGTACGAAAAGTTTTGCATTTTAACTTTTTTTATTTTCTTCAAATTCTTTGATGTTTTGCATTATATGTTGGCGTTGAACTAATTTTTTAGTTGTTAATTTTTTCAGTTGAAAGGTAAACTTTTCATAATTATCCTATGCATGGAATAAAGGATTAGGACGAATATAGCTGAAATATTTCTCTGTACGAATATTTATAAGCGCCAATATATATATATTGGACCGGTCCTAGCTGCATCAATATGTACATATTGCCTATAGCTTGAAAAATAAGGTGAGGTTACCCGATGATGTACCATCACTGTTATGTCTAAGTCAGAGTTAAATGGTGTTCGCTTTAGGGTAGCGTGAAAAGATGATGCTTGCAATTAGGTTAGGTTAGGTTATGCAAACACGAATTATTTTATTATAAAGTTGAGGTTAGGGTTCGACTCCCGATGGTGTAATTCACTGTTATGTCTAAGGCTCATAGTACGACGTCAGACACATTACTTATTACTTATATCCTCTTCACTCCTAAGTGGAGCATAGGACGTCAACTGTGCTTCGCCATCGGGTACGGTTGGCTGCTTGGGCTTTAACTTCTGGGCAGGTTCTTCCAATTCTTTTAGTTTCCATCAGTTAGGATCTCCTCCAAGTCATCACCGGTCTACCCTTCTTCCTTCTTCCTTGCGGATTCCATTCCAAAGCCGTCTTAGCTATTTCTCTCTCTTCTCTCCTCAAATCATGTCCGACCCATCTCCACTTCCTTCTCCTAATTTGCTCTTTTATCCTTCCCTGATTTGTGATCTGCCATAGTCTTTCATTCGAAATTCTATCAGGCCATCTAATTCCCATAATCCTTCTCAGACATCGATTCACAAACACTTGCACCTTCTTTGTGCAAAAGAACCTACAGCCTTAGTCAACCTTCTTCTAACATCCTCCTCCGCTCCTCCATCCTTTGCCACTACACTACTCAAGTAGACAAACTCGTCAACCTCTCCCAACTCAACCTCCCCAACTCTGAAGGCTCCATCTCTGCCATTTAATCTCATTGTCTTAGATTTTCCTTTATAAATCTCTAATCCTAACTTTCTTCCCTCTCTTTCCAGATCCTCCAACTTCGCTACCATATCCTCACGCCTCTGTAACAAAAGGCACAAATCGTCGGCATAGTCCAAGTCCTCCAAAACATCCGGCAATCCCCACCCAATACCCCTCCTACCTCCCTCAACCACTCTCTTCATTACAGTATCCAGCATTAACAAAAATATCACTGGTGACAACAGACAACCCTGTCTTACTCCTGTTGTCACCTTAAAAGGCCCTGCAAACTTCCCGTTATGTTCCACTCTGCAAGAAAATTATCTGTATGATTCCTTAACGATATTAATAATCTTCTCCGGTATTCCATAGTTTTCCATCACTGTCCACATACAGCCTCTATCCACACTATCAAAAGCTTTCTCAAAGTCTACAAACACCAAATACAAGCTGGACTGCCATTCCAAGCTCTCCTCCACAATAATTCTCAGTGTATTGATCTGATCGGCACAGGATCGAGTCCTCTAAATCCTGTCTGTTCTCCTCTTAGCCTAGAGCCACCTCCCTCCTTATTCTTTCCAAAATAATATGGGTCAGCACCTTACTAGGTATAGACAAAAGTGTGATTCCCCTCCCGTTATCACATCGCGAGGGATCTCCTTTCTTTGGTATTTTCACCAGCAAACCCTCTCTCCATTCCTTGGGAAACTTCTCGGTTTCCCATATTATACCGAAGAGTCCATTTAATTCGTCTGTCATCATCCCTGGGTTCACCTTCAACAGTTCTGCCTCTACACCATCCATCCCTGGCACCTTTGCTCCTTTTAACTTCTTGATAGCCCTCCGGATTTCAGCCTTACTTGGTGGTCTAACATCTATGTTCAGCTCCTAGCTCTCACCTCTTCTTGAATTAACTCCTCGGGTCTATTTCTTTTCAAAACTTCTCTAAAATGCTCTTTTCACTTTTCCAATTGTTGCATCTCCTCAGTCAATACAGTTCCATCCTTTGATTTTACTTGTCTTGTCTCTTTATAATTTCTCCCTGTCAGTGTTTTCGTTATCATATATAACTCCCTCATAGCTCCTCTCCGCGCTGCTCTCTCTGCCTGTTGCGCCATCTCGTTCACAAATTGTCTCTTATCGTTTCTGGCCCTTCTTTTGACCTCTCGATTCATTCAGTTGTTGCCAATTCTCCCCCAACTCCAACCTGTTTATCACGTCTTCACATCTGTTCACTCTTTCTTTTGCTTTCCTTCTTTCTTCTACCGCATTCCATGTGTCCTCAGTCATCCACTCTCTTTCCTCCTTCTTTCTGAAACCGATTGTCTCCTCTGCAGATTTCCGTAAGGTGTCTCTAAATTTCACCCACTTTCTTTCCACTCTTTTTACGCTATCCTCTTCATTTTCTCCATGTGTCAAGACTTCTTCATCTTTATCCTGGAGATAGCAAACCCATTTCTCACAGCCAATTTATATTCCTCTTTGACCTCTCTTCTTGCGAGCCTATTTACGTTAAACCGTCTCCTTCCTCTCTCGACTCTTTCCTTGGCTTTTGCCAGTCCCAATTTCAGCTCAGCTATCATCAGATGATGATCGCTTGCTACATCTGTTCCTCTTCTATTTCGCACATCCATCAGCGATCCTCTCCACTTCTTCCTAATGGCTATATGATTAATCTGGTTTTCCGTCCTGCCATCAGGCGACATCCAGGTAATTTTATGACACTCTTTATGCGGGACCAGGGTACCATCAATCACAAGCTCCTGCTCGCCACAGAAATCTGCGAAAAATTTACTATTTCTATTCATTACTCCCATACCATGCTTGCCCATTACATACTCCCTGTCTTTGTTTTCTCTCCCCACCTTTGCATTGAGGTCTCCCATCAGGATAACAATGTCTTTTCTCTTAACTCCCCCGAAAACTGTAGTGAACTGTTCATAAAACTTTTCCTTCTGCTCATTCTCCGCTTGTTCTGTAGGCGTATAACACTGAATAATTGTTATGGGTATAGCCTTCGTCTTAAAGCTTACTCTTATTATTCTCGAAGATATTGGCTCCCATTCCAATAAACTCTTCTCCACCTCTCCTGTGAGCAATATGCCTACGTCTTCTCTATGTTCTTCTCCACTTGGTCTTCCGGAATAGAATAGTTTCTGGCCTCGATCCCTCATACATAGTTTGTATATTCCAGCATCCAATTCGTGTCCGATATTTCATGCCAAAGTTCGTCAACGTTAGATTCGTCCGGTTTTGCACAGTTTCAGTTTCTGTAATCGTAGCGTTTAGGCTGTGCAGGGGATTAACCCACAGCAGCCGAGTCCGGTGGTGGGGCTGCCTCATTAAAGTCTCCGAACATACCCTGTCAGTTTTTGGTCCACGGGCGTAACGCCACACCTCAGCGGGGAGCTCCCCTATCTGCCACCTGGGGACGCGCCCGATGGGGGAAGTGACAAAGACCCCTCACGGGTCAGACACACATACACGCATATATAATGTTATAATGTTATAATGTTTCAGACCAACAAAGACCCTAGGATCCACTCATGGCTGGTCTACCTAACTGTGTTCGTGTATTGTGTATGTCCTCCGTGGTGGCGGAGGGGACCGACAATTTTACGTGGGTTCCGAACCACAAGAACATAAGAAATTTATGTAAAAACTGCCGGTAAATTGGCAACGACCAATTTTTACGAAACTAAATAATGTATATATATATATATATATATATATAATATATATACACAAAATTGTTTTCAAGGTTAGGTTAAGTTACGTTATTCTATATTAAATTTTCTACTTTTCTGGGAGCGCCACCCCTACCCCCTTATCTTATTAACCTTCCTTTTTGTCATCCCACATCCTCTCTTTGAGAGATTAAAATTCTGCTTTTTCCCCTCTTTCCTCCCTCTTTCCTCGTTTCCCCTCGCCCCCTCCACAGTTACCCCAATCCCCCACTCTACATTATTCTAACCCAGGGGTCATAACCTGGGCGGTAGCGCCCACTAGTGGGCTCACATTAAAGGTAATTAAACATTTATTTCATTATTTATTTTATCGATTATGTTGATTTATTCTTTTTGATCTAAGGTGGGCGATAAACTTTTTTAATTTTCAAAAAATTGTAAAAGTGGGCGGTGAACAAAAAAAAGGTTGGTGACCCCTGTAATCTAACCCATGCTACTAGGAGTTAAAGCAATGGTTCTCATTCGTCTGGGCGTATCGCTGCGCCTGTGTGCCAGTTTATGGCTCTCCTGACTGATTACACTGGTATGCATATGAAATTTTTTTGTCTGCTGTGAGGGTTTTTTCAACTCATATTATATAATTCGACCATGCTGAATTCGAAAATGACATTGGTTTTCTTCAATCAGGTCAGGTTTTTTCTCTATTGGCCATTTATTATAAGTCCAATTTTATCCCCAAATTTATTGATTTTTTTAGCTTAAACACTAGATACGAGTAATATTATAAGAACACTCGTGAAAAATGAAAACATTGTGTGAATAAATACTTTTATTCATACAATGAATATGGAAAAAAGTTTATTGAGGAAGGAATGAAGTTTTTTTGGCTTTCCGTCTGTGTTTTTCTTCGGGCACGTCTCGCTTCAAACACCAGCAATAGTCCGCCAGCATATTGATATCCCAGTTTCCCTGGAACCTCTCTTCCATTATTTTGATATCTTGGTGAAATCGTTCACCCTGTTCCTCACTATAATCCCCGCAATTTTCAGGAAAATAGTCCAAGTGGGACCACAAAAAGTGCATTTTTATGGACATGCGCGACCCATGAGCTTTGAAAGCTTCCATCAAGTTTTCGACAACGGACTCGTATTCTGGACTTCTACGTTTGCCAAGAAAATCAGTGACAACTGATTTGAATGCCTGCCAGGCATTCTTCTCAGTTGGAGTCATTGCGTTTTCGAACTGAGTATCCTTGATCAAAGTTCGAATTTGAGGACCATCAAAAACCCCAGCATTTAGTTTAGCATCAGATATATGAGGAAATTTACTCTCGAGATATCGGAATGCTGAACCCTCCTTATTCATTGATTTGATGAAATTTTTCATCAAGCCAGCTTAATATGAAGTGGTGGGAGCAAAATTTTTGTTGGTGGTACAAGGGGCACTGAAACGACATTATGCGACCCAGGTTCAAAATTCTCTCTGGATGCCCATTCACGCTGTGCATAGTGCTTCTCATCCGCTCGGCTATCCCATTTGCAGAGGAAACATGGGTATTTCGTGTATCCCCCTTGCATTCCCAATACAAATGCCACAATCTGAAAAAAATGAAAATATTTAAAGAATTTAGAGAATTTGTTCTATCAGATAAAAAAATCTATGCATTGGACTGTATCACTTCTGTGGGGAAGTTGTGTTCTTATACGCTCTCAAATAACATTTGGAAAAACAACATAGTCAATAGCAATAGTTTACTTATGATATTAGTATTACCTTCAAATCTCCACAGATCCTCCAGTTATGTTGGTCGTATACGAGAGCATCCAGTAAAATTTTCATGTTATCGTAGCTCTCAGTAAGTTGTACGGAATGTGCTACAGGGACTGATGCAACCCTATTCCCAATGTTGAGAAGTACTGCTTTCAAACTTCGTTTAGACGAGTCTATAAATAGCCTCCATTCTGATGCGTTATATGGCAGGCCCAAGGATTCGATTAGCCCCTCAACATTGCAGCAGTACACTAAGGAAGAGGTATTTTCGTGCACTGCAAAAAACTTGCGGAATTCTTCCTCTCGTTTCCTATACCAGGAGAATGTTGTTCCCGGAGCCAGCAAGTTGTCCTCTCGAAGTCGTGAGCCCAAGATCTCGGCAGCTAATTTGGAAAGTCCTAAATCCCTGGTAAGATCATTAAGTTTGGCCTGGTTGAGAGGCCTCGGCTCATTTGAAGCGGTAATTTGAGGTATATACGACTGGCACTGGTCATTGGCATTGGTCATTGATTCATCATCAGAATCATCGAAGTCCAGGGTTTGAGGTGGGTCGGGTATTGGAATTCCAGGACCATGGGGTACAGGTCTCATAGCAGAAGGAATGTCAGGGTATACAACAATGTGTTTATTCTTCTTGTTAACTCCTGAAAATAGAAACACAGAAACATGGATATAAAACTTGCATATGAAATAGAAGAAGCATTCAGACAGTGGCGGCTCGTGAGGGAAGGCTGCGGTCTGTAAGATATGAAATAGGTCGATGGAGTCTGTATATTTTCTTTCTTTTTCATTCATATTGTCCCTTCGGGGACAATATGAATGAAAAAGAAAGAAAATATACAATCATTTTATATGTAAATGTAACTTGTATAACAATATGTATGTGTAAATGTATTTTCTATAACAATATGTATATGTAAATGTATGATTACCATTATGGTGAATATTATGCTATATATGGTGAATATTACATTATGGTGAATATTATGTCAAGTTTCATACGAGGATTTCAAAATATTTAAGAAAAATAAATTTATAAGCCCACCTTGGAAGTTTGTCATGCAGAAATAGCAATCTGTCACGTGATCCTTTCCTTCTCTCCAAATCATGGGAATTCCAAAAGGCAAAGATTTCGCTCTGCCTTTGCTCGATCTTCTCAAATTTTCAATGCACGTCTTGCAGCACATATGAGGGGCGAAATTTTTGTCCTGGTCCCTTAGCTTAATTCCAAAGTATGCTCTATACATTGTCTTCACAAATTTAGTGATTTGCGACTGGTTATTTGGCATGGTAACCGTCCCACATATGTAGCAGAATCTATTGGGATCATTTTTACACGCTCTATTCATTATGAAATATTTTATCTATATGCCTGAAAAGTAAAAAAAGATATTATACAAGTGAAACAAGTGATGATAGATGTTACTGTTCCAATTCCGCTTTGACAAAATCACGAAAAATTATATTTTACTTATGAGGCCATAGCCGGATAACCTGAGCTGATTGAGAAAAACGGATTGCAGATTCGAAATCAGCAGGAAAACCTCTATAAAAATCACTTACAAAATCCTTCACAGCAAAATTGATGCATACCAGTGTTATCATTAACGTCAATCATAGCAATGTACGTATAACATATTGGCAAACTTTTGTAAAATGTACATAAGAACGTAAATTAATAAAATATTTC
This sequence comes from Bathynomus jamesi, assembly GCA_023014485.1. Lineage (NCBI taxonomy): Eukaryota > Metazoa > Arthropoda > Malacostraca > Isopoda > Cirolanidae > Bathynomus > Bathynomus jamesi. Next base: position 137,831 of record JAJOZX010010011.1, on the reverse strand, counting down.
CTTAATAATTCCAATAATTTTAATGTAAATAAAGGTACAAAATCTTGGGTACCTTTTTTGCTAAATGTCTTAAAATTTGTTTCAAAAGTAAGATGTGGTCCTCACCGAGTTCCTCCCAGCATAGATTAATATACAGGGTGGCATAAAATCGCGCACCAAGACAAATTAAAGTAAATGTTCGAATTGCTGGCCATCAACCTGGATAAACTTTTCGAATTGATGTAAACATGATGTTTGAATTTTTCTTAACACTCTTATGCTGATCTTGGCATACTCGGATCTGGTTTTCTCCATTTTTTCTATGTTTCTGGGCGATCAGTATAGACGACCGACTTGAGATGTCCCCACAGAAAGAAGTCAAGAAGCGTGAGATTTAGTGACCTTGGTGGCCATTCGACTGGACCTTGCTGTCCAATCCGCTTGTTTGGGGAAGTCACATTTAAAAAGTTACGGAAAATGATTGCAAAATATGTGGGTGCACCGTCCTCGTAGAACCACAGGTGTGCCTGTTGTGCCAATGGAATGTCGTACAGAATAGGCATTAAAAATGTCTGCAGCATTTGTACATAAGTGTCACCTGTCACATTACCATCAAAGATATTAACCGATCGCTTCATATCGCCACCCACACCATAGTCCGTGGATCATGTTGCACACGAGCCGCTTCCATTCAATGTGCGTTGTCGTTAGCCCAATAGCGTGCATTATGTCTATTGACATTTCCATTGAGGTGAAATATCACCCCGTCACTGAACAGTGAACATGATCCAACGGATGAGGGTGGGATGTTGTAAGAGCCATTCACAAAACTCCTTTCTACGGTGTGTATCATCACCGTGCAGGTCCTGAACAAGTTGGACTTTGTAGGGATGGAGATGATGTTTGTTTCAAATTCGCTAAATGGATCTCCTGTCGACTCTTGTCTCCTAGAAAGCTTTCTCGTTGACTTTTTTGGACTTTGTAAGAAATGACCTAATACTGTACCATTGTTGTTGTTGCTTCGTCGGTTGAAGTTCTCAGCCTACCGCTTCGCGGGCGGTCATAAACACTTCCCATTTCTTTAAACCGATTAATTACTCTTCCAACGGTTGCCTGATCACTCGGCGGTCTCTCGGCGTGTTTTCTATTAAGTTCTGTAGCGATTGATCGAGTTGTAGTACCTGGTATTCCATACATTAAATCGAAGCTCATCCTCTTGTCTATCGTTAATTTCGCAGCCATCTCCTACCAAAAAGAAAAAAAGGATATTATTGTCAACACTGAAAATTCCTATGGTGCGCGAGGTTTACGCCACCCTGAATATTATTTTTCGCTTTACCTGAAGCGGATTCTGTCGGGTTAACATTTCTTCCTTTTGTTACCTTTCAATAGTTTGACTTAAAATTCGCTTTTTCAGGTAGTGTGTTTTGTTTTTAACTTTCTTATTTGACATCATGAGGGTGGATTAAAGTACTCAACAGTAAGCACTCATTGTTTTCTTTCTTCCACTGGATAACATAAAAAAAATGATTTCATTATGAAAGTCAATAAATAAAGACACACAAGGTGTTCCAAAAACAGCTGATGGATTATAATGTATTTAACGTTGTAATCCGTCAGATCGTTTTTGGAACACCCTATATTAATTGAGTCACTATATTTAAAATCGTGTTTCTTTTCCCTTTGCATGTATTGATTCAATAAATTTTCTTATTATTTATTTACTTTTATAATCAAATCAAAAAACCTTTGTAAAAAAAAGGTGTCTATTTACTTCTACCAAATAATCATTTTAATAACGTTTATATTTGGAAGTTAAATATTAAAATCTGGGAGATGTTTATATAGTTTCACTTTTACTGACGTAAATTTTATCAGCAGATTGCCGACCATTCCTATCCTAATAATATCAAAAGTTCTGTGTGTTTTACCTCTTTTATGATCAACCTTTCTATCACTCTCAATTTATCTCCTTTGAATCAATAGAACTACTCCTTCAAACGAAGGCAATCACAAGATTGCTTTTCTAAACTTTGAGGAAGAGAAAAAGATTTTTGCTTTTCATTCAGGTCATCAAATCATGTTTTCTTGTTTTGTCACCTTTTCGAAAGAGAAAGACAATAAAACGAAAGGAATTGATAGTATAGTAACGTATTGTTCTATTGTAATAATAAATTAATTAATTTTCTTAATTAACACAATTTTACAAAACATTCTACTGTAATATCTCTAATTTTTTGTACTTCTTTTAGCCGTGAGAGATATATATATACAGGTGTCCCATAAGTCCGGCATCATAGGAGAAATTCATATTTTTCTACTTCTACAAACCATAATTCATATTTTTCTCTTTCTACAGGCCATAATGTCTGTGAGCAAGGAAGAACGAATCCAGATAATTCTACTCATAGGAAATCGGAGTCAAAGAGAGGCAGCTGCTGAATTTAACAGACTGCATCCAGACCACGAGCCAATAACACAGAGTTGTGTTAGCAGACTTGTTGCAAAGTTTAAGGAAACAGGATCCATAGAAGATAAACCACGCAGTGGACCTTCAAGGAGGTCCACTGACGATGATACAGCGACTGCTATCCCGGCTCATTTTAACAGAAGTCCCAATAAGTCTCTTCGGCGATTGTCCGCCGAGACAGGAGTGTCGAAAAGTAGCATCAATCGCATTCTTCAGGCTCACAAATGGCATCCATATAAACTTCAGATCCCACAGAAATTAAGCGAAGATGATCCCGACCGGCGGGTGGAATTTTGTGAATGGGCTACGGAACAATATGCTCGGGATGCCAATTTCCCCTCCACCATTCTGTTCAGTGACGAGGCTGTTTTTTATGGAAATGGTGAGGTAAATCGACAGAACACCCGCTACTGGTCTCAAAACAACCCTCACTGGTATACCTCTTCAAAGGAACAAGGTGCATCTCGGGTGATGGTATGGTGTGGCATTTGGAAGGATCGCATCATAGGCCCCCTCTTTTTCGATGAACATGTCACTGGAGGCACCTACCTACGTATGCTCAAGGAAGAAGCATTTCTCAGTGTCTTAAACGAAGAAGGAAATTTCCCAACATGGTTCCAGCAAGACGGCGCTCCTGCACATTACAGCACCCAAGTAAGGGAATACCTGTACCAACAATTCCCTGGTCATTGGATAGGACGTCGAGGGCCTGTGGAATGGGCAGCTAGAAGCCCGGATCTCACGCCACTAGATTTTTATCTCTGGGGCCACTTGAAAGCGCTGGTATACGCAGAGAAAATTAGGAGTGTTGAACATTTGCGGCAGCGCATTATTGGGCATGTAACACCATTACTCCTGACATCATTCACCGTGTGCTTGCTGACTGGGTATCACGTCTGAATTTGTGTATTGAAAACAATGGTGGACATATTGAGCACGTTCTATAAATAAAAGCTTTTGTTTTGCCTTTTGTTATTATTTTTCCTATGATGCCGGACTTATGGGACACCCTGTATGTATATATATACACTTTCCCTTCGAGTAGTAACTTTTCGGAAGCCCTAAACTCTCTCTCTCTCTCTCTCATATATATATATATATATATATATATATATATATATATGTTGCATGAATTTAGAAGAGAAACTTTTAGCATGCTAGACACTTCTATCTATCGTACTCTGTATTGGAAGAAGAATTTAAATATTAAGTAAAGACACTATCCTATCTATTGCTTATGCATCATAAATATGAATTTAAATTCTTGTGCTTATGTCAAAATGAAATCTAAATAAAATTTGCAGTGGAAAATATTTGTTCAAGGAAGATGTGTGAAAATATACTTAAAATTACAAATATCTCAAAAAATAATTTACAATTCGTTGAAAAGTAGCCTCATGCTCACCCTTCGGTTTTTTTATGATGGGGTACTGAATAGGCTGTTCCTTCGATACAGACACCGACCCTTCTATGAAAAGTAAAAAGGTGGTAAAGAAACAGTGTCGATCTGCACAATGTCGACATTAAAATTTTTTTGATCTTGCATAATGTCGAAAATCTTGACGTCATCCACGAGAATTAAATTCATGTTAAGTTAGTTTAAATTTAGTCAGGTTAGGTTACATTATGTCCGGTTGAGTTAGGTTAGGTTAGTTATTTTCATTGAAAATATTAAAAGAAAGTTTAATTTTTATTTGAAATCCATATATATATACACACACACAGTATATATATATATCTATATATATAACGATAATGATAAAGAATTAGCGCTGACTCAGCTTCTCAGTAATGAAATGATAGTGACCCAGCAAATTCGAATTAGGAATGTAAGTGACGCAAATTTTGATACCGATTTCAACAAAAAAATGTGGCTGAAGCTGAGAACTGATGTAAATTCAGTATTCAGTAAATATAGAAACAACAGTACACTATATTCCTAACTTTTGGAAAAATATTTCTTAAGTACTGATTGCGCATATTACATCAACATTACATCAGTGTTAATTTCCGAACTGCCACAAACATCACATCAACCTCATTTCAACGATATCAACCAAGCAACAACGATCAATCGAACAACCGTAATACCTGGGATATATACACAGTATGTATATTTTTCTTTTAAATCTCATTTCCAATGGAATTGGGGTGAGAAAGCAGAAACAATCCGGATGTAAAGCACAGAAGTTAGTGAAAAGAAGAAAAGGCAGAAAGTAAAGCGGATACAACCATTCACACGGGCGTCTTGGTGGACCAGCATCCCTCGACATGGCAAACTTCCACACCGACGGCGCCTCAAATGTCATGTGTAGTAGCGCTTCCAGGCCTTGTCAAAATTAAAAGAGACAGAATCCAGAACTTACATACTTCTAACAAACCTCTACCATTCTAACCAACTTGCAGCTACTTCTCGCGCATCACTCAGATCAAGTTCACACTTACTCACGCAATCATTCACACTGTCTATCCATCACAGCTTGAAATCTATTTTAAATGAAAAGGGATAACATAACTGAGTGATGCACTTGTAAGAAGGCTTTCAGATAGTTAACTGGAACCGTGTAGATAGCTGTTTTGCGCATGCATGATATCCATGACAAGTAAAATTATGCTATCTTGGAGCATTTGTTGTCAAATTCTAGATTTATACTAGAATATGGGGCATTTTTGGATAAATTTTAGTGGCGTTTCCAATCTTTTGAACAGCACCATAAATTTTATATATATATATGAAAATTATTTCACATATTATATATATATATATATGAAAATTATTTCAAATATATATATATATATATATATTATATATTATATATATATATATATATATATATAGATGAAAATTATTTCACGAAAGTAACACGTGAAAAATATTTATGATGAATAAAACTACGAAGGAAAGGAAACAGAGTGGTGCTCAAGCGCTTTTCGTCTAATGAGATGTCATTAGACGAAAGCGCTTGAGCACTCTGTGTTTCCTTTCCTTCGTGGTTTTATATATATATATATATATATATATATATATATATATATATTATATATATATATATGGTAATTATTGAATGTTTCACCAACACTGAAATTAATATTCAAAATACATTTTTCTAATGTATTTTGGTGTGTTCTGTTCAAATATGACCTTCATATCTTGCGCAAATGAACCAAATCAAAGTTATGAAACATTAACGTTTTCCTATGTTTTGGTTCATTTTCGCTAGAAATGAAGGTCATATATGAATGAACCAAACAAAAACCTAATCTAACCTAACCTAACCTAACAGCGCCAAACCCGCTTGCTTTATTTCTGCTTAATTCGTCGCGTACAATAGAAAATGTTTTGATCCGCGCGAAAATAACAATCTAAGGTCACTGTTAGTGAAACATTCAATAATAACCCAATTATTTCACAAAAGTAACACATGAACAATATTTATGATGAAAATAACCACGAAAATAACCATACTTACCATTTCGTGTTTTCTTTTCCCTTCGTGGTTATTTTCATCATATATATATTTATAGACTCGCGTATAGACTACGTCGTGGCTGATGTTGTCACTCCGCTTCCCGTGATTAGTGAAGTTAAGCATCATTGGGTCTGGGTAGTAGTTGGATGGGGAACCATTTTCTGCGCCCAGATTATGTAGCGACCCGTGGTTCAGATCCCACGTAAAACTGTAGGTCCTCTCTGTCATATGACCTTAGATGTTGCGACGGAGGTTAAACAACCCAATCAAACAATACTTGTGTGTGTGTGTGTGTGTATATATATATACACACAGTAAGTCCTCTATTTACGCGATAGATACGTTCATGGAAACCATCGTTTATATCGAAATCGTGTAAATCGAATCAGATTTTCCGTAGAAATAATGTATTATAGGGGGGTAAGCGTGTTCAGCTCAACAAGTTTTGGCAACAAAAATCAAAATATATGGCTGTAACCTTTGGTAACTTTGGTAACCTTTGGTTAGCTTCCGCCCGAATTGTTTATTCTGACGAAGGTCAAGCTTTTCATTCCACCTTAGACCTACAGTTTAACGTGGAATCCGAACCACGCCCCACCAGCAGCCCAGCGTCTTAACCACTAGGCCACCCAGGGTACCCATTCATCTACCAACCACTTTCTTTGTGTGGAAGGATGAACAACTGGGTTTTGCTGCGCACCGGCTACCGTCACCGGGTCTCGATCCCGGGGCCGATGGGTTTGTAGTCAGCGACGCTAACCACTACACCACCGAGGCGCTGTACACAAGAATTATATAGACCGTAATGCTTATTATACACGTACATTAAATAATAGAATATAAAACACATCATATAATTCTGTACATACTGTACTTACCAAAGATGGCTCCAAAGACTGCTTAAAGTAGGACCTTATCCTTCTTGGGGCTCCTCGTGGGTGAAGCTGTGGTTCATGGTGAGGTTGAAGGCCGCACACTGACGTGGCGCTAGTGAGGCACCGAAGAACGCCTGTACATATTTACATATACGGGAGCGCAAATAGTTCCGCCAGCCGATTGGTCGTTTGTTAAATCGCGTAAACGCGGATCCCTATTTTGACGATCGTGTATAAGCGAATCCGCATAAATCGAGTTCACTTATAAAGAGGGCTTACTGTATATATGTATATATATATATATATAAAACAAATGTTCTATGCATTGTTAACTGGAATTAAAACGCACATGTGCCTAAGCATTCAACATATAGATAAATTCATATTTGAAAGTTTCATTAACAACCAAAGTTAGTTTCTAAACTCCACACACAGTGTATTGTTTACAAACTAGGTTAGGTTATTGGTTCGGAATGAGGGGGGAAGGGAAGGGGAATGAGGAACGAAATGTGGTTGTACCCCTCTTCTCCTCATTTCCAAATCTACAATTGAAAATTCTATGTATAGAAATTTCCTGCTTTTATATCTAAACTATTTATATGCAAATATTCTTCGCAGCAGAGCCTTGATCACATTATTCGTTAGCATTCTACTTTTCATTACACGAAATTAAACTTAGAAAAGCAAGGCTTTAGTGAAAGGTAGCAACAACACTTCAGCAAACAAAAAAAATATATATTTTGTTTGTTACGTCGATGTAAAGTTATGCAAAAAAGTGAAGTTTCTAGGAATTGTTAAGCTCTAATAGAATTATAGTATAGTGAAAGAAAATTATTACAAATATTGTACAAGAAAGATGGAAGCCAATTCAGTCAGGTTGAGTCCATCAATCTTTTCTTTAAATATATGCAGCCCCGTGACCCCCGCAAAAGTTATTTGGGGCTGAGTTCCATAGACCCCCCCCCCCTACTGGTTCCGACGTCTCTGCTTCCATCTCCTCCTCTCTCTGATTTAATTATGTCTGAAATTAGAATTTCTTCCAAATATGTTTTTTCTGCCCGATCTCGGCTCAACTCTAGGAAGGCATGCGGTCCTGATGGTGTTCCTCCTGTTGTTGTCCATCCCCTTGTTATCAGATAACAAGATAATAGTAAATAATAACAATATAATAATAATAATAAAGATAATAAAAACCCTGCCTAGTTAAACTTTTTCGTCTTTGCCTTGCTGCTGGAAGTTCGCTTTCATTTAGCTTGTTCCAAAGAAGGGTGACCGCTCTCAACCCTCCAACTGTCGTCCAATTGCTTTGATTCCTTGCCTTTCTAAAGTTTTTGAATATTTTCAGATTTTCAGTATGGGTTCCGCAAGGGACACTCTACTGGCGATCTTCTTGCATATCTCTCTGACTCTTGGTTATCCTCCTTTTGGAATTTCGGTGAAACTTTTGCTATTGCGTTTGACATATCAAAAGCTTTTGATAGAGTCTAGCCAGTAGCGCCCAGAGGATTTTCTGACGAGGAGGGGGGGAGATGTCCACTACGTTATCTGTATGTATATATGTATATGTATATATATATATATATACTGGTAATTTACAGAGAATATTTAAGATAACACCTTACTGAATTAGTAATCTCCAGTATTTATACTGTTATAAGTTAAACAAAAGCAATAAAAGCACATTAACATATAAATAACAATTTGATGTAAAATTATGTCAGCTATTGCATGTACAGTAGATATAAAGTTGTTTCACCAGTGTAAAAAATTTCGAGAAAAAAAAAATTTTGTGGGTAAATAATTTGATGTCGCTGACTTTATTTGTACCTATAATTGCAAAAAATACATCAATTTTAGATTTAAACAAGGCTGTATATACATTCAACGGTGTAAATATCATTAGATGGTATCATTATCGTATATTTTCAGTAGATTTTCCATGTTGTTTTATAATTTTGGTAGATTCCCATATTTTATACAAAGAATTTCTAATTTTTCTTATCAGTTTTTCGATAAAAATCCAAACATTTTTTCGATAATAATACAGTAACTGATTTTTATTGCTGTGCATTTCATGTATATATGTGCTTATAGGAAAAAGTTTCATACAAGTACATACAATAGCAATATTTATATACATATTATCGACGAAGGGGGAGGCACGTGTCCAAGTGCCTCCGCCCCCCCTGCGGGCGCTACTGAGTCTAGCACAAATCTTCAATTTCCAAACTGCTCTCCTTCGGTTTCTATCTTTCTATTTGTGCCTTCATCTCTAATTTCGTTTCTGGTTGATCTATAGCTGCGGTTGGCGATGGCTACTGTTCTTCTCCTAAAGTTATTAATAGTGGTGTTCCTCAGGGTTCTGTCCTGTCACCCACTCTTTTCCTTTAATTTATTAATGATCTTTTAACTCGCTCCTTTTATTTATGAAAGATCTATTACAATACACTTCGTGTCCTATCCACTCCTATGCTGATGATTTCACTCTACACTGCGTTCGCACTAATTAAGCAGATTACATTTTCTCCAATGTTTTCAAAAGTTTTTCCCGGATTTCAATGAAATTTGTAACAAATAATCACTATATATAGCAGCATTGATGGTATTCATTTCGATAAAATGTTTTGATAATTAAAATAATTATCTCATTTTATTGAAAAATATGTAAAATATTGTGTTCCAAATTATTAAGCAAGTATTCTATTTTCGGATCTAAATGGTGAAAATGGGTAAGAGGGATTTCACTAACTGAGAAAAGAAAAACAGTCAAGTTACTCGCTGAAAATATAAAATCTATTGAAATTGCGAAGCAGTTTGGCAGAGCTTATCGAACTGTAAACAAGTTTGTAACGGAGGGTACCAAACTGAGGCAGCGAAGTGATAAAGGAGCTATAAGAAAAGTGACAAGGCGGCAGATATCTGTAATCAAGCGCAAACTGCAAAGCATCCATTGTCCTTGAGTAAAGAGGTTTTTGAGCAGGCTGGCATACATAATGTACCAAGAACATCTCGATGTGGAATCCTCCAAACACTTGGCAAGACGTGTAAACCTGCGATTCAGTCACCATTAACACCCAGGTACAAGAAGCAGCGTGTTGAATGGGCGCGTCAGTACGTGAAAACAGATTTTAATACTGTATTGTTAACCGATGAATGAAGAGCAACCCTTGTGGGATCTGATGGTTGGTCAAGAAGATGGATTGCTAAGGGTCAATCTCTACCATGGAATGAGGTTTTCTTTTAGAAAGTTTGTGTAAGATTGGGCATTCATTTTTACACCATCCGGCACTCTGTATGGGATAGCTACTTCATTGCCTATCAATCCTGCCCAAAACATAACACTACCTCCACCTTGTTGGCGCCCATTCAACACGCTGCTTCTTGTACCTGGGTGTTAATGGTGACTGAATCGTAGGTTTACACGTCTTGCCAATTGTTTGGGGGATTCCACATCGAGATGTTCTTGGTACATTATGTATACCAGCCTGCTCAAAAACCTCTTTACTTAAGGACAATGGATGCTTTGCAGTTTGCGCTTGATTACAGATATCTGCCGCCTTGTCACTTTTCTTATAGCTCCTTTATCACTTCGCTGCCTCAGTTTGTTACCCTCCGCTACAAACTTGTTTACAGTTCGATAAGCTCTGCCAAACTGCTTCGCAATTTCAATAGATTTTATATTTTCAGCGAGTAACGTGACTATTTTTCTTTTCTCAGTTAGTGTTAAATCCTTCTTCTTACCTATTTTCACCATTTAGATCCGTAAATAGAATACTTGCTTAATAATTCGGCACACAATATTTTACATATTTTTCAATAAAATGAGATAATTATTTTAATTATCAAATTTTTTTATCGAAATGAATACCATCAATGCTGCTACATATGGTGATTATTTGCTACAAATTTCATTGAAATCCGGGAAAAACTTTTGAAAACTTTGGCGAAAATGTAATCTGGTTAATAAGTGCGAACGCAGTGTACATTTCTCTACCCTCTTTACAAAGCGTCCCTCTCAACAGGCACTCCATGATTCGCGTAGGACGAATATGGTGCACGTGCCCTCTGATCTTTTTGCTATCTCAGATTGAGGTAGAGAAAATCTTGTGGCTTTCAATGCCTCAGAAACTTAGTTCTTCATCTGTCTAATCGTCATAATCTTTCACACGACTATCCCCTTACTTTCAACAATACACAACTTATTCCTACCTCTTCTTTTAACATCCTTGACGTTTCCTTTTCTCTTCCCACAACAGCCTCTAAGAGGTTAGGTGAGTTGTACTGGCTCCGCAGGTTCTTCAATTGACCCTACTCAGTTGCTGTCTCTGTATAGGGGTCTTCTCCGCCCCTGTATGGAGTACGCTTCTCATGTGTGGGGTGGCTCGCCCCACACAGCTCTACTTGAGCGGGTGGAATCAAAAACTCTTCGTCTCATCAATTCCCCGCTTCTTACTAACTGTCTTCATTCCCTCTCATGTTGCCTTACTCTTTCTTTACTATTGCTATTATAACGAACACTGCTCTTCTGAACTCTCTAACTGCATGCCTCCTCCTTTAAGGAGACCACTCAGTATCAGACTTTCGACACATTCTCATTCCTTTTTTGCCCAGTTCTCTTACGCAAAATTTAATCGGTATTCTCCCTCTTTCACCTATTCAACCCGTCAATTCTGGAACAATCTTCCTCAATCCATCTTTCCCTCTGTCTATGACCTCCACTCTTTAAAAGCAGTGTGTCTAGGCATCTCAAAGATCCTGGACCTTGATTTTGGCTCTCTTTTTTCCTCTATGAGGAGGCGTTTTGCGGGTATTCGCCCTTGGCCCCTCCTTCCTGCATAAAAAACACTGACTTTCCACTGTCCAATTAAAGTCAGAGCCCAGTAAACGCAAAAGCTTGGGAGGCAAGTTCTGATGTAATATTTATTTATCAATAGAGTTTATTTCTTCCTTGCCTGCTTGCTTAATAATGCCATATCAATTTCAACATACATATTTTTTGTTGTTCCTTCATTCATTATAATTTAGATGGAAGAACTTTTCTTAAAAACATGGAATAATTATTTCAGTGTCACCTAAAATTAATATTACCATGCAGACGGGACTTTTAACATGTGTGGATTGCTCATACGCACGTACACACACACACACACACACATATATATGCAGTAAAATCACAAAATAACACGTGATCTTATTAATAAGCAAACAACCACAGGGAAAAAGGAAAAAAAGAAACATGAATTCCGAGCGCTTTCGTGATATATTCACATTGTCCTTGAAAATGTGAATATATCACGAAAGCGCTCGGAATTTGTGTTTCTATTTTCCTTTTTCCCTGTGGTTGTTTGCTTATATATATATATATAACCTTTGGTTTGCTTCCGCCCAAATTGTTCATTCTGACGAAGGTCAAGCTTTTCACTCCACCTTAGACCTACAGTTTAACGTGGAATCCGAACCTCCCCCCCCCACACCAGCAGCCCAGCGTCTTAACCACTAGGCCACCCAGGGTACTCATTTATTTACCAACCACTTTCTTTTTTCTTTTTTTATTGTGTGGAAGGATGAACAGCTGGGTTTTGCTGCGCACCGCCTGCTGTCAGCGGGTCTCGATCCCGAGGCCAATGGATTCGTAGTCAGTGACGCTAACCACTACACCACCGAGGCGCATATATATATATACAGTGTGAGTGTATATATACTGTATAACAATGATTTGTTCCCAGTGAAACGCAATCATAGTAGGAAGCTAAACAGCAACACCACTACATACATCATTTATTAAAACTCGACGTTTCAAGGATCACTACCCTCATTTTAAAGGGAATCCTAAAAATTATATACGAAATTATCTAAAATTACTATAAAAGAAGCTAAAATTGCTATGATACGCCACTGTACACAAACACTAATTTAAAATATTTAAAGGACAGGCAGAAACATTACCATTTACAGATAGTTTCAGCTTTTAAATATAGATAATTTAAAAAATTCCTCAAGTCATAACTATTTATAGACGACGTCAAAATTTAAAAAATCCTTGTACTAAATAAGAGAGCATGACGAGCACAAAGAATGTGAAAATTTTCTTTGAAATAAAAGAAGGATTCAATTTTAAAATTACTCCTAAAAATACACTTAAATTCGACTTGAGGATAAAACTTTGTTAATATGAAAGGAAGTTCTTTTCTTGTGATATCGCTCATAATATCCCATAAACAGAAAGGAGACAAAACAGGGGTTCTTTTCGTTGTCATAAAAGGGAGAGGTTGGTGTTGGGAATTTTTTCTTTTAGAAATTTCAAAATTTTGACTATAAATAAAAAATGATGGGAATCCTTTTGCCAAAAAAAAAAAAAAAAAAAAAATTACAAGAAACTTAAATTCATTATGGATTTTACTGAAAATCTAAACACGAGTAAAAGGTTAAATGGGTGAGGCTTTTAACGGCATTAATTTTGAAATTTTATGGAGAAAAATTAAAGAAACTCGCACCAAGACTTGAAAATACTCTTTCCTGAAAACGGAAGTAACAGAAGAGTCATTAGTCATTTCATTGAAGACGTCCGAGGATGAAATTTTGTTATCGGTTTGCGTGAGAAAATTATTGGCAATAGATTTATATTTAAAAGGGGTAACGGTGTAAAGAGTGGGTCGGAATTCGATAGGACAGTTACTCAAATCAATTTCCATTTCCTCAAGATGACATGAAAATATTGGCTGAGGTGGGTCCCGTGGGGTTGCCCATAGGGAACCCCTTCGTTTTGTTCACAAAAATGGCCATTGAAAAGAAAAAATTAATAAAAAACAACTAATTCTAATATGACTAAAAATTCAGTCTTGCAAAAGCTGCTCTTGGAATAATTTATTGGGACATCTAGTTATCGTTTCTTCAATAAGAAATATTAGTATATAAGGACACCACATCATAACTGCACATGAAGGTGTTTACCTTTAGGTTATTCATTTCATTGACAAGGAAAATACATTCTTTAAATAAAGAAAAACTATTGATTGTGAGAGAAGACAAAAGAGATCTTAAAAATTTGGCAAGAAAGTAGGAAAAACAATTAAAATAACCAGATCGTGCACCGTTCGTGCTTGCTCATACAACAGTCACTACTGAGTGTGTAGTTTTCTTTATGCTTATACAAAACCCATAAAACGAAAGCTCGCAAATACCTCATATATATTGCGAAAAAAAATCTAACTGGTACCAACCGATTGTATAGGAATCTTGAACATAAAATATATCTGTAGAACTCGCTTTTTGTATTTTCTTTTTATAATTTTATGTACTTCCCGTTTTTCCTATAATTTTATAAAATTATGTCGGAGTATATAGAATAAATCAAACAGAAGGGATGCCGAATTTGGGTTTTCTACCCCAAAAAACTAATTCTGGACAGATTACATGTCATTTGAATATCTTTTACCAATTGTAAATATTTAGCGAATAACCTTTAACATCAGTAAAAAAAGGAAAACCTTTAGTTTGTTTCAGCCCGAATTGTTCATTCTGACGGAGGTCAGGCTTGTTGCCCCATTAAGATCTACAGCTTAATGTGGAATTCAAACCACAACCCACCAAGGAAGTCAGAAATTACAAAGTCCTCGCCTGGACTCGATCTCACGACCTTCCGATCAGTCGCCCAGCCATGTGGGTAATGTTTAAATGATTAAAAATGTTGCACCAATGAGCGTCTTGTGGCTTGATCGGTTAGGGTGCTGCCCGGCAGCGCTGGTACTCCGCTGCGTCGTAGGTTCGAAATCCAGTTCTTTAGAGCCGGGCGGTTGTCTTTTTTGTATCTTACGTCACGACGAAGCGGAGGACCGGCTACCCCACTTTAATTGATTTAGGCGAAAGTATCACAGGTTCGGGCCTCTACCCTTCACTTTCTTCGGGGACATGGGACATAGATGTTACGTTACCCGATTGTTGGACCAATTTCATGAACCTGCCATAGTGGCAGAAATGACTTAAACTTGTCATTTGTGTCAAGTATAATGGGCAAACACATGTAAAACATGTTGTTTTTTAAAAGTCCTTTTTTTCAGCCACCCTAAGATTCCATAAAAAAGCAGGTGGGTAATACAAATCACTGGATGACTTCCTGTGTTGCCAACCTGCTTTTTTTGGAATCTTGTCTTAACAAGGCAAAACGAATTTAACTTTAATAACCCTCGCACTTTGTCGAGTGCTTCCATTTTTCCCAGGCTTTTTAGGCATTGCTAATGTACTTAAACTTTTGAATATTAATGTAGTATTTTCATATAACAATATTGTGAAAAATATAGTAAAGAGTAGTCGCACCAATAATTAATTCAGGCATTATCTATAAAATTGGTTGTAAACAATGCGACTCCTTTTACATTGGACACACGGGAAAGGAATTGAACACGCGTGTAAAACAGCATCAGTATTCCTTTAGAATGGGACAGTCGTCCGGTGCCCTTCTTGTCCATTTGTCAGAGTTATCCCATTGTATTGATTGGAATAATGCTTCAGCTTTGTTTCACTCAAGCAACAATGTTAATAGAAATATTCTTGAATATGCCATTATTCAACTTATAAATAATTTCAACATTAGCCAGGGCCTTTTTTCGCTTGGTCCTGTTGTTTTGAATTCGTTCAGAACGGATTTAGACAAGAAGGGTAAGGTGCTAAAACTCTGGTAGCTTTCTCATATAAATTTGTATACTCCTCCTACAATTTTTTTGTGCACCAATCATATTATCTTTTTTTTATTATGATTATTATTATTATTTTTTTTTTTTCTTTGTGACCTATATATATAGTTTTGAACTTGTTATTAATTTCAGTGTTCCTGAGGATGTCATTAGACGAAAGCGCTTGAGCACTATTTCATGTTTTCTTTTTCCTTCGTGGTTATTTTCATCATAAATATTATTCACATGTTACTTTCGTAAAATAATTTTCATATATATATATATATATATATATATATATATATATATAATTGAAAAATGTAAAAAATCACCAAAAATATAAGGTGGAAGCTATTCCTTTCCTGTTTTCCTATTTATTTCTTCCTCAAAATGTCAGGGAGAACTTTTAGTCTTCTTCACTTGTGTCCCGGACATCTTACAGCATTAATCCCTAAAATATTTCTCAATTTCAGCACCGAAACATAGGACGATGTTTTTATATAGGGAAGTTGGAATTATATATTTTCTCTTTAATCCACCTTTGCAGTTTATAAAATGGAAAAAAATTAGATGAATTTGTTTGTGCTCGGTTTTATGTACGATTATCTTCTTTTTTCTTTATTATTATTATTATTATTATTATTATTATTATTATTATTATTATTATTACCTTAAACGTGCCGTTTGGAAATTTTCTGACAGTATAAGTTTATAGGGAGACGGTGTCACCCACTGTGCTACGGATGCTCGTTTTATTACATGTAACACAACAGTAATAATATGTCGGGTTGTTTAACCTCCTTCGTAACAGCTCAGATCATACGACGGAGAGGACCTACAGCTTTATGCGGAATCGGAACTACTAATCCGCCAAGGAAGATCCAGAGATGCACCTTGATCCCTGAAATCTAAAGTCTGAGCCAAAATTAGAACCTAGAGCCTTCAGATTAAAAGCCCGGCGCTTTATCACTAAGCTACCCTAGCCATTTACATATAACAAATCACGCTTCGTCAGCTATAATTCCACAAATCAGTGTGACCACTGTGTAAAATCATAGGTCATAATAAAAATCATATATCAAAAGACAATATAAAAATAAGAGAATTGTGCTTATTGTGAAACAGATTTGTATTTAATTTCCAAATTGCCAATTAGTTTGCGGTATCCATACTAAAAGAAGGAAAAACGAAAGCCCTAATAGCGAATATAGTAGCCATCTGTCTTACCCTAATGATACATGAAATATTAAAAAATGACAAGTTATCATGTAGCCAATGAATAAAAACAATAAATGTAAACGAGAAAGGAGAAAGATAATTAAGTTAGAAGTAACAATGTAAAATAAAACTGATTTATGGTCGTATTGCGTGTGTTGCAGAATCAATATCTAATCCTATTATTCGACGCTCACTGAAGTCCAGCAATTTTCACAATTAGATTAATGTATAAACATACGTTAACTAAAGAGGCTATTTAACCAATGCAATAATAACGAAGACCAAAATAGGTAAAAATGATTGTTTAGTTCCTAAAAATATATTATTTTTACGAAAGTATGAAGAGCGTAGTGACGAAACAATTTATTAGTTTCATACTTTACGTGTGAAGTACATATTTTCAAGAAAGAAAGAAAATTATTAAGAAACATAAATTAGTATATTATTGTCATATAACTACACGTTATATTACATTAAGTGAGAAACAGCGCTTTCATAGTGCGCTTTGTTCCATATTTTTAATGTATATTTCCGCGTAGTTCATATAACCATAAATTCTCCTTCATATATATGACATTGTGTATAACAAAAAATAATCAATTATCTTATTGTAATCAAATTTTACTTCTCTTCAGGGAATAAACTTTATTACCCAATTACCGAGTTAATATTGTAAAGTGTTAAAGATATTCTGTCATGATATATATCTATATATATGGTACGCGTAATCGGTGAAATTGCAGGATTTCATGAAAGAAGCAAAATATTGCTTATTTCATGAAATTGGCAGTCCATTTGCCAGATTCATGAAATAAGCAAAGTTATTGCTTATTTCATGAAATACACAATTTCGCTCTGCCAATTTCATGAAATAGGCAGAGGAAAAACTGAGTGTTCAACTGTCAGTTGAAACTATATTTAAAGCAAAATATACTGAAAGCAAAATAACCTCACCTATTTTGGTGCGTTTTTGCACTTATGGCGCGGGTGGTACGAGCTGTTACAAAGGCTTCCAGCTTTTAGACAGGAGTATCTTTTGGTCAGACAGCTTGTTCGGTAATTGATTCATGAATTTCATGAATTCGGCAAATGGACTCCAATTTAATAAAATAAGCAATATTTTGCTTATTTCATGAAATACGCAGTTTCACCGATTACGCATAACACACACACACACACACACACACACACACACACACACACACACACACACACACACACACCCACAATATTACCACAATATATACTACAATATTTTATTTGAAAAACTAGAAGACAGGAAGGTTCCCATGTACATATTAAACGTATTGAAATTTTGGTATTCCCACCAGTCTTTCACCATTAGGTGGGGCAATGTACTATCCGAGTGTTTTGGCTCCTCTTGCGGGGTGAGACAAGGCTCCTAGCTTCCCCTATGCTGTTTAATGTGTATATTGACGGATTAATTGCTTCACGTAATGAGGCAACAGTGGGATGTTGTAGAGATAACACAAGGATAAATAACTTAGTTTATGCCGATGCTATGGTGTTAATAAGTCCCTTTGTTAAAGGTCTGGATTGGCTAGTAAAAGTCTGCGAAATGTATTCGCAGAAACATGATATTCTTTTTAATGTTACAAAAACTAAGGTTATACAATTTCATCCTAAAAGCTGCAATCAGCCAGCTGATATAAGGTTTAAAATGAATGGTGAAGTAATTGAGGAAGTACAAAAGTTTAAGTATTTGGGTCAAACTATTACCAGCTCCTTGAGTGATGACTCGGATATAAGAAAACAATCTCGAAGCCTGTGTGCTAAGGCAAATATGATTATAAGGAACTTTCGATTTTGTACAAGTGAAGCTAAAGACACTCTCTTTTGTACTTTCTGCAGTAATATATACGGACAGCAACTCTGTGTGAATTATAAAAAAGGTTCTGGCAGAACCCTAAATTTGCTGTACAACAGGTCTTTTAGACTTACATAAATTACCTCCGAGATGCTCAGCTTCGCAAATGTTTGCTACACGCAATGTCCCGAGTTTCCCGGAGGTAACAAGACGTGTTCAATACAGTCTAATGCAAAGAATTAAAAAATCAACCAACCCGATCATCCAAGCTATCCATGAGTCCTGCCATTTATCCTCTAATCTATGGAATTCTTGGTACGAAAACGTCTGTCTGTAGCTCCACTTAACTTCGACATTACAGTATTATTTCTAATCAATTGTATATATTTCTATCCTTAGTTGTGAACTGTCATTGTATTGATAATATTTGTCATATGGACTATAGTCTGTCAATAAACCTTTTCATTTTCATTTTCATATATACTAATTTAGGGTCGAGTGAAAATGGACCAAAAATTTTGTTTTCCAAATATCGAATTCGAATACCAGCAAAAGCTGTCAACGGGCTACTGTCAATGTTCACTCAAAATTTGATGGCCCTTGAATTAATTGTTCAGGGTCCCCAACGAGGGCAAAAAATCGCTTCCTAATTTGAACATTTCTGGCAGCATTCCGCTACTTTGTGTATATATATATGTATATATACACCGTAATATATATATATATATATATATTATATATATATATATATATATATATATATAAACAAAGTACACAGAACTTACCACGTGGAGGTAGCTGCACATCGAGTTCTATATATATATATATATAAACAAAGTACACAGAACTCACCACGTGGAGGTAGCTGCACATCGAGTTCCAGCCTAGCCCATCCCAACCACCCAACCTTATTATGGACTTTTGTCTAAGTCTTATTCCTTTTCCTACTTATCGAACTATGTTGTGATTTAGTACTGAAAAATGGCATTATGTTTCTTGATTTAAATCTCACTCGAATGAATCCATCCCTTCGTTCTTTTCCACAAACTGTAGCTGCTGCTTCTGTTACTAGCTTAATACATCTTTCTACGGCCTGTGTGTGACATGGCATCCCAAGTATGCCTCCAAAATCTGACTGTTTGGAAGCGAGCTCTCTCAATTCCTTCTCCGTTAATTGCTGCAAAAGCGGAGGACTTAATCGCCCTTCTTCTTTCCAGTTAATAAGATCAATGTATTCTTTTGCTCCAAAGTTCAGCCTTGGTATTGTAAACTTTCGGATTTCCTTTTGTGTTTTGCTTCTTGCAAGCATAATTCTTCGAAATGCCAGCTCTCTGATGTGCTCCTGATCATCGGTGATCATGGAGAGCAATAGGTTCTCTGGGTGAGCAAAATAAGCGTTGCGTTGTATTGAAGAATCCACAACGTTCCTCAGCTCAAGTGGAAGGTATCTTGGTCTTGAAATGGTTTCCCAGACATGCCTTCCTCCTTCTGTGCATGAAGATTTTGACTTAATGGTAAACCACATTGGAACATAAACTTTCATTACAAATGTTGCTAATGCACGATGGTTCTCTGATGGTTTATCTTTAGCAATGTATAAGCATAGGATTCGATTTGCTGTAGTTATCCACCTTGCATGACATAAATTTCCTGGATTTTTGCACACAAATCCTGAGAGCAGTTACTTGAGCACACAGCTTTACAGATTTCAAGCAAATACTTTTGGTCCGTACTTAAGTCTTCATTTGCTATGTATGGTATATCAGCTTCAATTTTATCAAGCCCTGCAACTAGAAGTTGTTCACAATTTTTCAGTGCTTTGCCAATTGTTCCAGAGAAGGTATCAGGTCCTGTTGTGCTCCCATCAATGTGATATAACAAGTGGCGAAGTGGAAGTTCGTTAGCGTGCAATTGACATATTAGCCACTGCAAAGGTCTACCTAATGCCAATTCTAAGAGGCTACTAATTCCATTATGCCTTTCTGTGTTTACAGGAGTTCCATCACATCTAATAGCTACCAGTTCATCAATGTTTTGAACATTTTCTGATAAAAACTGAATTAACGAATCTTTAATATCATGAGCAGTACCAGAGACAGGTGCAATATGACCAACATAGCAAGACCCTGGTTCTCTTACTAAGGTTATATGTTCTTCAATGACCAACTTGTAATAATATTTTTCGCCTTGCTTGATATGACATTTAGTTTTATCTTTTCTTCCGTCAAAATATAGCGTTTAAGTGTTCCTCATTATCTTCTTGTTGCATTTTATGCCGTATTTTCGTCCTTTCTCTTCTAATTTTACTCCTGTCAATTACGAGGGAGGTATCCTCATTTTCTATTAGACCAACATCTTGCAGGGCAGCAGATGCCAAAGATGCACTTTCACGGTCAGATATGCCGTATCTATCACAAACTTGTGCAACATTTCCTAAATTAACTCTCATTTGTTGATGCGAGTTAGACGGTCTAGCATCATCAACAGCTCTTGTTTGGGTCGGGTTTGATTCTTTCCCTGAACAAGCTGAAATGTCACCCTCCGAATCAGAAGAATCAAGGCCTAGGCCCACAGCATCGTCATTAGTTGAAATGCTTTTGCTAGAGGAAGTTCCACTTCTTTTCGTTTCATATTCTTTTTAAGTTTTTCAGTTGTTATTTTATCGATGTTCCCAATTGCCATTTTTCTATCTTCTCTTTGATCAGTGAGAAATCTTTGCTCAATGCGAGGAACCTTTTTAGTTTTATCACAGTGACATGAATCAAACTCACATTTGCAGCTAGCAATATCAAATAAATTTTTAGCTTTTTCTCTGAACAACTGTAATTTGTTTTGATAGTTTGGGTTTCCTTTTCTTCCTTTGTATGGCTTTATCAACATCATATATTTATTATGATAGGAGCGAATAACTGTAAAACTCTTTGTGAGAAACTGTTGGAATTGAGGCCTTTCCCAAATATTTTCATATCTAAAGCGACTCCTTTCTGATACGTCAGAGACTGCAGGATCTTTGTTATTATTAGTGAACTTTATGTCAACTCTTACCCATAAATAATGTCTAAACATTTCTTCATAGGTTGGAAGCCTATTGCTATTTAGTTCTTTAGCAGCGCCAAAAACTGGGCATATACTACACTGCCTTGTCTTTACTTTTTTATCCATTTTAATATTTCTGAAAATAGAATTAATGTAATTAAATCAGAGAATTACAAGAAATAAATATTTATGCATGCAAAAACAGTTAAGTAGGTATACTAATAGGCTAAACTAAACTGTAACACATCTCGTCACTGCACGCACTTTAGAAAGACTGAGTGACTGAGGCTCAAAATGTGACGGTTTTTCAAGGTCATTGGGGAGGCTCTTACTGAAACAGCAGCTAGTTCAAATTTGGTGGGCATTTAAATTAGCGTCATTTACATCTTTTGGATGAAGTAAAGATAAGCACCCCCAGCCTTCTTTAATTAGCCTTATAAGGCTAACTAACGAAAATATCACGACCTAACCTAACCAATAGTCAAGGGCGTACAGTTGACTTAACGATTGGTTAGGTTAGGTCGTGATATTTTCGTTAGTTAGCCTTATAAGGCTAATCAAAGAAGGCTGGGGTGCTTATCTTTACTTGATCCCAACTTTTCCTAGTATTCCAAATTGATATTCTAAAATTCATATTTTCGCTCCACCCTAATATATATATATATATATATATATATATATATATATATACTACAAATAGTAAAACTGAAATTGTAATACTCAGAGCAGATAGAGTTGCTAGACGAGAGGGGGTGGCTGTTGCATTTACATGAAAAACACGCACGCATATGAGGTGAAGGTAAGCAAATCAAACAGCACAGTCGAAATTATTATTTTAGAAGTAAAAGAACTGAACCTAATCATTATGAATATCGACAGACAACCATACACCATATAAAGTTAATTCCAATTAATTACAAATGAAATAAAAACACGTTAAAATTACTTGAAATTCCAGCAACAAATATTTTAATTTCTGTGGAATTTAATTTTCCATTCATAACATGAAAGAAAAATGTAGTTATATATATATGTTGTGGAGTTTCATGGTAACATTGCGAAAGATGATAGAACCTAGGCAATAATGCTATCAGATATTATGTAACATTATGCCCTTACCCAGGAAAACTGTGAAGCCACTAGAAAAGAGAATGTTTTGGATATAATTTTGACAAATAACAATGAGATAATAATAAATAAAAAGGTAACGCACACAAATTTCTCCGACCATAACACAAAGCGATATACAATTAAAGTTAGCAACCAGAGGTCCGAAAACGCATCACAGAGAATCAAAAGTAATATTTGAAGGTTTAAACATAAATTCAAAGAAAATAGATTGGGAAACTGTAAATAAAGATTTAAAGAAAGTAAATTGGGAATTGCTACTTCAAGAGAAGAGTCCAGGAGAAATGGTATGTATAATAGAAAGTGAAACTATAACTATATTGTTGAAACGTTCTGGAGAGACAAAAAGAAAACGTAGCAAGCTCGACAGAAAAATCAGGACACTATTTAGACAACGGAAACAAACCGTAAAAAATCATCACAGATGCAGAACTGAAGCAAGGAGACTCAAACTAAAAAAAAGATATGCGAAATAGAAGTGGACCTAAAACAAACATTCATCAATAAGACAAACGATGAGGAAACCAAGGTAGCAGAAAAAATAAAAAATTACCCAAAATACTTCTACATGCTTGCGAAAAGAAAAATGCAGTGTAAAGAGAATATTGGTCCGTTGACAGATGGGGCGACCGAATACACAACTGATCCAGAAAAAATTAGCGAACTACTTAAGAAACAATTCAGCATTCCTAAGTCCGAGTAGAAAGAAAATCGAGAGAAATTTTTTGACATTGATACAAATCAGCCAAGAACAAATTTGGGTAATTAATGCTCTATCACAAATGCGAGAAAATTCGGTATCAGGGCAAGACGCAAATTTCACTTCCATCGAAAAAGGCGAACATTGCCTCTTTATTTAAAAGAGGTAACAGAACAATGACGATGAATTATCAGCCACTAGCTCTCACCTCCCACCTTATAACGTGTTTTGAACGCATAATTAGAGGCAATACTACTTACTACCTACAAGAAAAGAATTTATACACTCCAAATCAACATGGCTTTGGGGGTTGGAAGATCATGTCTATCACAGCTTGGGAACATATTGGGAACATTGTGTCGAGGACAAAATTTAAATATAATATACAATGACTTTGCTAAAGCCTTCGATAAATGTGACCATGGAATTATAGCACACAAACGTAAGAATCCAGAAATTACTGGAAAGCTGGCAAGATCGATATTTAATTTTCTGAATCAAAGAACAAAAAAGAGTGCTAATAAATGGGGTTAACGCTGAAGTCTCAGAAGTCATGAGCTCTGTCCCACAAGGTACAGTATTACCTCCCTTGTTGTTCATAATAATGATTACAGACATTGATGCAGATATTAATGACAGTATTGTGTCATGTTTAAGAGAGAACACAAAGATGTGCAAGGAAATATCGAACGAA
Organism: Bathynomus jamesi; assembly: GCA_023014485.1. NCBI lineage: Eukaryota > Metazoa > Arthropoda > Malacostraca > Isopoda > Cirolanidae > Bathynomus > Bathynomus jamesi. The sequence goes on along the minus strand of JAJOZX010010011.1, from coordinate 113,764 downwards.
GATGACAGAAAAATTGCAAAATGACATTGAAGCATTATTCAAGCAGACAGAAGACAACACTATGAAGTTCAACAACAAAACATTCCAACTTCTAAGATATGTTAATAAGTTGATAATAATAACAAGGTGCTACAGAATAAAGGGTATAAAATTCTGCAAACCAAACACCAAACCCACAGCTCAGGAATCTTGGAGTAATAATGTCATCGGATGCAAAATTCAGAGAGCACTATAACATTAAAATTACAACAGTTAGAAAAATAATGGAAATCATCTGGAGGAAATTCCGCAACAGGAAAGCAAACATCAAGCTCAAATTATGGAAGAGTCTGGTCCTACTAATAATTAAATATTTCTCAGTGCTCACAAGTCCATACAGAAAACGAGACATTGTGAACATAGAGGGCATACAAAGGTCTTCTACGTCTAAGAGAGAGGAAACGAAAAGTGAAGACTACTGGTTTCGACTGCAATCCCTGAAACTCTACTCTCTGGAAAGAAGACGCGAGCAGTACACAATAATATACATATGGAAAGTACTCGAGGATTTTGTCCCTAACCTTAATAACGAAATAGAAACAAACTGAAATGAGTGAAGAAGCAGATTTTATACTGTCCCAATTTTGGTGGGAGAGGGGGCCATGAAAACGAGGATGGAAAATACCCTCGGAATACGAGGCTCAAAATTTTTAATGTCCTGCCCAAAGAACTGAGAAACCTCCAGTACACCAACCTGAATAATTTCAAGACTCAAATGGCAGATTCCCTGATCACCCATGCGTGGCTGGCTACGAGGTCAAGATGAGGTCGGAGAGCAATTCCCTCCTCCGCCAAATCTTGCAAATGAGGCGGGATGCTGAAGAGGGGTCGACCGTAGGTCGATCCTCAACCGTTGTTCAAACCCTTATAAAGTATTATAATGTGTGTGTGTGTATATATATATATATATATATATATATATGTGTGTGTGTGTACACACCTCGTTAACTTCGTTGCTGTTCCGTGTGATGGTCTCTCTCCACACGAAGGTGAAGCTGGTGGCCCCGCCTCTAGGTCTGGTTTGGTAGAGGAGCAAGTTGCTTTCTTGTGTTCTCCACCGTACATAGCCAGGTACACCAGGCTCATCTGGTACCGTCTTCAGCCAGGCATCTAGTCTTCTCTTGAAGACTTCAACTTTGACCCCTGTAGCATTTCTGAGGTCCTTAGGAAGCTGGTTAAAAAGTTTTGGCCTCCTGACAACCAAGCTATTTTCCTTCAGTGTTGAAGAGGTCCCTTGTCGGACCTTTAATTTCGGAACACTACACATCCTGCCTTTCATATTTTCCAGTGTTGTTTGAATGGCAATTGGGTTTAGTTTGAGGTTTGATCCCAATTTTTCAATCATTTTCCATATGTAGATTATGGTGTACCTCTCTCTTCCTTCCAGGAACTACAGATTTAATTTACGTAGTCTTTCCCAGTAGTTGAGCTCTTTGCAGATATCAATCTTGGCTGTGAAATGTTTCTGCGTTTCTTCTAGTTTATTAGTTTCTTACTTTTTATATGGGGACGTCAAGACAGCAGTATTCAAGTTTTGGTATAATCAGTGTTTTTAGCAGGGGAATCATTACTGTCCTGACCCTTCTTTTGAACGTTCTTAGTACCTGTCCCGTGACTCTTTTTTGCTTTATTTATAGCTATCTGATTTCGTGTTTCGAATTTGGCATCATCGGTCATTATTACCCCTAGATCGTTCGCTTTCGTGCTTCTCTGAATTTCTTGTCTATCTGGAGCATAATATGCAGCCTGTTTAAGTTCCTCATTTCTACCATATCTCAAGCGCTGAAATTTCTCGGTGTTAAATATCATGTTGTTTTCTTCTGACCATTTGTATATTTTGTTCGTGTCCCTCTGCAAGACCTCCACTTCATTTGCATCGCTGATTTTTCTGCTGATCTTTGTATCGTCTGCAAAGGAAGTTACTATACTGTTGCTGTTTACTCCCTGTCTATGTTGTTAGCATGATAATGAATAGGAGTGGGGCCAGTACTGTACCTTGTGGTACTGAGCTGCGTACTTTCGATTCTGATGATATACCTTGAATTTTGACGACCTGTAGACGTTCTTTGAAGAAGTTGTAGATCCATTTTCCCACTTTGCCTGTTATTCCCATATATTTAATTTTATGTGCTATTATACCATGATCACATTTGTCGAAAGCTTTAGCAAAATCTGTGTATATGACATCGTAGTCGTCATTGCCTTCCAGTGCATCTAGGATATTGTTGTAGTGCTCTATTAGTTGTGATAGGCATGATCTACCTGATCGGAATCCGTGTTGATTTTCGTTGAATCTTTCCAGTGTCTCCAAGAAATCGTAGATTTTCTCACTAACTATTCTTTCAAATACTTTGGTGAGGTGGGACGTCAATGACACTGGTCTATAGTTCTTTGCCTTTATATATAGGGACAATGTTTGCTCTTTTCAAGGTGCTCGGTATTTCCCCAGTGTCTAGGGAGCTTCGTCATATCCAGTATAAGGGTGTAGCTATTTCAGTTTTAGTTTTTAATCAATAATGCGTTCCAATTGTCCGGACCTGCAACTGAATGTGGTTTAATTTGTCCTATAACTATCGCTACATATATATATACGAGGGTGGCCTGAAAAGTAATGCCTACACTCAAATAAATTTTAAACGGGTTGAAGGATTTTATCGAAACAAAAGAAGATATGTACCTTAGAGTTTATTCTTCAAAACGATACATTTACCTTTCTATAAAATCACCCTCTACCTCGATACATTTACGCCAACGATAAATGAGTTTTTGAAATCTATCCCGGTAAAGCTCGGAGCTTTGACTACGAAACGAAAATTTCACAGTGGCCTTTACCTTTTCGTCAGACTCGTAGCAATTTCCGCGGAGATGTTCTTTAAGTTTAGGAAAGAGGTGAAAATCGCATGGTGCTAAATGGGGCTATATGGAGGATGCGGCAAGAGGGTGAATTGCAGATCCTCAATTGCTTCTCGTGCTTGAGCACTGGTGTGAGGCTGTGCGTTGTCATGGCGAACATTGACTGCGTTTTTGTGGGTGCGAACCCTCCTGATCCGTTTTTACAACTTCTTCGGAGTTTCAATATAACGTGCGGAGTTGATTGCTGTCCCACTTTCCGTAAAGTCTTTGAGAACAACACCATCGAAATGATATCCCAAAAAACAGTCATCGTCACTTTTCCAGCCGAATTTTGAACTTTGAATTTTTTTGGTTGCGGTGAATTTTTGTGCCGATATTCCATGGATTGCCGTTTATTTTCAGAGTCATAATGGTGGACCCACGTCTCGTCTCCTGTCACAGTGCTGTACAGAAATTCACCCTCCTTTTCGAAGCGCTGCAGATTTTCTTGGCAAACACTTAGTCTCCCAGTTTTCATCTCGGCAGTGAGCATGCGAGGTACCCATCTGGCGCACACCTTTCGGTAACCGAGAATACTGATAATGTGTCCCACTCACTGTTTGGAGATATCGAGCATTGCAGCAATTTCATTTTGTTTAATGCGACGATTTCCACGAATCAATTCGTCAACGTAGTTTCGATGAGACTCGTCGGTTGCCGTTACAGCCCTTCCACTTTGCGGTTTGTCTCGCAAATCTTCCTGCCCTGCTTCTCCTTCATTTACACTGCCTCGCCCAACGTCGAACGGTACTCACATCAACACACTGTTTGCGATGAATAGATGAATAGATGATAGATGAATAGATGATAGATGAATGTCTATCGGAGCAACACTTTCCGCGGTCAAAAATTGAATTACGGCACTTTGCTTGAAGCAAACGTCTTTACTCCTTTCCATTGTAATCGATATTGAACGAACGTGTGGTATGAGTGTAGGCTGTATTAGTCTATAACACAAAACTGTTTTTTTCTGGTTACCTCTACACAATCTGGAATGGGGGGTGGAGATATCAAATTACAACACAAAACCGGTTTTATCTGGCTACCTCTATACAATCCAAATTATTCAAGTGAAGGCATTACTTTTCAGCCCACCATCGTATATATCGTAGTTTCGTTTGATTCATTATTTAATTTCGTTATTTTACTTCATTTGTACCCTTTTCCGCTAATTTATATTCATATTCTGAATTCTGTATATACGTATATAGCAGCTATGGTAGACGTAGCCGGCAACTGCTTGAAACACTGGCCATGCAACGCGAGATACTTTGAATGGATGAGGACGTTTAGAAATGATCATGTTTTCACTATTTACTCGTTTGTTTAATTAAACACAAGGATAAGGAGATGAAAAGCGAGCGTGAAAATACGTTTTTAAAGTATATCCTAGAGAACTTAAGCTAACACTAAACAAATTTAATTCACGAAACTACATTTTAAGCAAAGAGACACCTCTGTTCATTAAATTCCCAGATACTGTCCGAATGGGACATTTCAAACTTTAAACCTGCACTGGCCTCCAAATCTGCCTTTGTGATTGATCAGTTCTTCCATTTGGAAACAGCAATACAATAATGTTGTTCCATTTAGAAGAATCATTATTAAGTTTTATATTACACTTATATTACATATTACACTCAAATCCTTATGGAGGAAACACAAACTTGCGGTGCATCTTGTTCATGAAGAATCATGCACCAGGACTGATAATTATAATTATAATAATGCAAAGTATCTGCAATAAAACTAACGAAAATTGCAATAAATTAAATACGGATATGGATGTTCTTTTGATTAGACTAACACAGAGCATTGTTGCTTTTAGTGATGATGGATCACGTACGGAAGCCTCGTCAATACTTTGACCCCCTATTTCCTTGGCAATGCCTGTGCGACCTGCTCGTACCCTGAAATGGGCGTATGGGCAGAATGTTGCTCTATGTGAAAAGGTGTTTAACTTTTCATACTTCCATTTAAACTACACTCCTAAAATAGTTTACATATAAGTCGCACGTCAGTTACACATTTTATTGTAACGTTTTTGTAACATTGAATTCGATGTGCAACATTAGCGTAACTTTTCCTGCTTGAACAAAAGTAAGACTCTTTTTTCTTCTATTTTGTTCCATAACTTTTTGTTGTTCGGAAAGTTAGACCCATATCCAATGGCATAAATTATATATATCTATATATATATATATATATATATATATATATATATATATACACCTTTGGTTAACCTTTGGTTAGCTTCCGCCCGAATTGTTCATTCTGACGAAGGTCAAGCTTTTCACTCCACCTTAGACCTATAGTTTAACGTGGAATCCGAACCACGCCCCATCAGCAGCCCAGCGTCTTAACCACTAGGCCACCTAGGGTACCCATTTATCTACCAACCACTTTCTTCATTGTGTGGAAGGATGAACAGCTGGGTTTTGGTGCGCGCCGGCTGCCGTCGGGTCTCGAAGCCGGGGCCGATGGATTCGTAGTCAGCGACGCTAACCACTTCACCACCGATATATACCGATATATATATATATATATATATATATCGTAGTCAGCGACGCTAGCCACTACACCGCCGATATATACCGATATATATATATATATATATATATATATATATATATCGACGCCTCGGTGGTGTAGTGGTTAGCGTCGCTAACTACGAATCCATCGGCCCCGGGTTCGAGACCCGACGGCAGCCGACGCGCAGCAAAACCCAGCTGTTCATCCTTCCACACAATAAAGAAAGTGGTTGGTAGATAAATGGGTACCCTAGGTGGCCTAGTGGTTAAGACGCTGGACTGCTGGTGCAGCGTGGTTCGGATTCCACGTTAAACTGTAGGTCTAAGGTGGAGTGAAAAGCTTGACCGTCGACAGAATGAACAATTCGGGCTGAAGCTAACCAAAGGTTTTATATATAAATATATATATATATATATATATAACGTAAAGAACGACGCTTGTATAGAAGAACGTCCGCGCAAGATGAGGAGGGAGAACGAACAAATGAAAAAATGAGGTAACCACCCGGGAATCGAACCCGGGATCTTCCGATTGCCGGTCAGATATGATAACCACTACACCATGGGCCTCACTCAATCAGAAGTCGTAATTCTCCTACATACGCGCAGAAACCAATGCCCGGGTGGTTACCTCATTTTTTAATTTGTTCGTTCTCCCTCCTCATCTTGCGCGGAACGTTCTTCTATACAAGCGTCGTTCTTTACGTTAATTATACTGTGTGTTGTTTGCAGTTGAAATGTGTATATATATATATATATATATATATACAGGGTGTCCCATAAGTCCGGCATCATAGGATAAAATAATAAAAAAAGGCAAAACAAAAGCATTTATTTACAGAACGTGCTCAATATGTCTACCACTGTTTTCAATACACAAATTCAGACGTGATGCCCAGTCAGCAAGCACACGGTGAATGATGTCAGGAGTAATGGTGTTAAATGCCCCAATAATGCGCTGCCGCAAATGTTCAACACTCCTAATTTTCTCTGCATATACCAGCGCTTTCAAGTGGCCCCAGAGATAAAAATCTAGTGGCGTGAGATCCGGGCTTCTAGCTGGCCATTCCACAGGCCCTCGACGTCCTATCCAATGACCAGGGAATTGTTGGTACAGGTATTCCCTTACTTGGGTACTGTAATGTGCAGGGGCGCCGTCTTGCTGGAACCATGTTGGGAAATTTTCTTCTTCGTTCAAGACACTGGGAAATGCTTCTTCCTTGAGCATACGTAGGTAGGTGCCTCCAGTGACATGTTCATCGAAAAAGAGGGGGCCTATGATGCGATCCTTCCAAATGCCACACCATACCATCACCCGAGAAGCACCTTGTTCCTTTGAAGAGGTATACCAGTGAGGGTTGTTTTGAGACCAGTAGCGGGTGTTCTGTCGATTTACCTCACCATTTCCATAAAAAACAGCCTCGTCACTGAACAGAATGGTGGACGGGAAATTGGCATCCCGAGCATATTGTTCCGTAGCCCATTCACAAAATTCCATCCGCCGGTCGGGATCATCTTCGTTTAATTTCTGTAGGATCTGAAGTTTATATGGATGCCATTTGTGAGCCTGAAGAATGCGATGGATGCTACTTTTCGACACTCCTGTCTCGGCGGACAATCGCCGAAGAGACTTATTGGGGCTTCTGTTTAAATGAGCCAGGATAGCAGTCGCTGTATCATCGTCAGTGGACCTCCATGAAGGTCCACTGCGTGGTTTATCTTCTATGGATCCTGTTTCCTTAAACTTTGCAACAAGTCTGCTAACACAACTCTGTGTTATTGGCTCGCGGTCTGGATGCAGTCTGTTAAATTCAGCAGCGGCCTCTCTTTGACTCCGATTTCCTATGAGTAGAATTATCTGGATTCGTTCTTCCTTGCTCACAGACATTATGGCCTGTCGAAAGAGAAAAATATGAATTATGGTTTGTAGAAATAGAAAAATATGAATTTCTCCTATGATGCCGGACTTATGGGACACCCTCTATATATATTTTTTTTTTAATGCAGGAAGGAGGGGCCAAGGGAAAATGCCTGCAAAGGCCCCCACCCCTATTAGAAGAAGAGAGCCAAACTCAAGATCCAGAGTTTTGGAGATGCCTAGACATTCTGTACTTGGCCTACTGCCCACCCAGGTGGGTGGGCAGTTGCCCACGTACAGAAAGATTTCACCCACCTACTAAAATAAAATAAGAGCATTTGAGTATATATATGCATCAGCATATATGATACATTTGATTTGATTTGTGTTATTTGTGAGCAAGTGCAAATACCAAAATAAACTATTTTAACCCACCCACTAAAATTGTCTTAGTAGTAGCGCTGTTTGGAGTGAAATTGAGTACAGAGAAAGTAAGAGCGTTCAGAAAAGGGGTTGCTGTCAGTCGTCCCAGACACCGGAGTTTCAGTGAGGAAAAGAAGATGAGGTTTAGAGGAGGCCAGGTGGTGTTCAACAGATTGAAAATTTGAGAAAAACAACGAATGTTTCAGAAGTTTATGAAAAGTGAATCAGGCAGAGGCTCAGAACATCTCGAATGGGCGGTAGCAGATCCGCCCGCTGCCCGGGTCTGCTTTCCCGGTATCGGCAGCAGGGAAGCCAGAATTGGGGACACTTATGACCCCCTCCCATGGGACTCTGAGGCTCTTAAAGTTAATGTCACTTTTTTTTTAATTTTGAAAAAATTATGTAGTGTGTAAGAAAAGGGGGAAAAGTGTGTGTTTAAGAGCATGCTGGACTACTCACAGGGTAGATGAGACACGGAAAAAGATCAGCCAGCTAAGGAGGACAGTGACAAGAGAAACGGGAGTTCCAGCCCTCCCTATCTTCTGTCTGACGTTACCCCCGGAGTACTTCCCTGGTCAATTGGTGTCTCTAATCTCCTCCTTCCAGATAAATATAATTATAAATTCCCATTTTTCTTGCACATATTCATAGTGTGTATAATTATGAAATTGAGATTCTAATTAAAATAAGGTAATTATAAAAACGTGTTCATACTTATGTTTGGAATGAAACGTAGTTATAGGTGACTGGCGTAAGACAGAAATAATGAAGACATTAAAAGGAGTGCATGAAATGTATTTCTGAATATTCATTGCATGGTATGATTTTTTCATTAATGAAGAATCTACAGTATATTATAGCTTTATTCTGAAGAAAATTATCTTCGGATGTACAGTTGCCCGCATATGTAATGTTTCTCGCCTCACAGGCGACTCCGTACATGTGGCAACGCCGCAGTGTTAATTGAGGTACCCCAACTGGGGGAAGGTGGAGGGGGGACAACCGAATCCAAGTCTGTGTTCATAAAGATAAACAAACCCTCAATATGATTGTGAACTCCATGTAGTTTACTAGTCTTATACAGTAATAAGGTTCCATTATGATTACTGTAAATCTATATGAACAGCTACTACAATAGAACTTTTTATATACTAGTGAATGTGAAATGTTCGGTGCTCTTCCAATATGTGCTCTACCGCGAAAATTTACATTCCAATACGTGATCTACCTACTACCTACCTACCTACCTACCTACCTACTAACGAAAATATCACGACTTAACCTAACCAATCGTCAAGGGCGTATAGTTGACCTAACGATTGGTTAGGTTAAGTCATGATATTTTCGTTAGTTAGCCTTACAAGGCTAGTTTCACGGTAGAGCACGTATTGGAATATGGTAGATCACAGTTTCGCGGTAGAGCACATATTGGAAGAGCACCAAATGTTCTCCTGCAGGAAATTTTCGCGTTTTTTGCGTAGGCAATAGTTTACGCGAAAATATCCAGCAGACGAAAATTTGACAATTTAAACTAATCTTTGGAAGATAGTAAGAAAATAAAACTTAGTCATTAAAATACTTTATTTGAAAAATAAATTCAGTATATTATAATAAAACAGTGTAAGGTAAAAGCAGTAAAAACACTTCAAATTATACTGTATTATTACTGTATAACAAGAATGTCATGAATGCCGCTAATTTCCCAACCCTTCCGAATGGTCTCTCTCATTTTGTGTAGGTTATCCCATGCAGAGGCAATCCATTTAGCATGAACAGGTTTCAGTGTGGAGAGCTTCAAATCTATCTTACCGAGAGATTCATTTACGTTGAGTGTTGCTGAAACTTTATCCGCATATCAAGAGGCAAAACTTTCCTTGATATACGACCTTAGCCTCGACCAATCACAGTCCAGAATAAATGTCGTCATTCATGACGTCATTTTAATCTGTAAGATTATAACTAGGAACTGTTGACCGCGAAATTATGATACCGCGAACTCATCCAAAGATATGAAAGAGCAAAAATTTGCTGCCGCTAAATTAACCTGGTTTACAGTATATATACTTATAAACTCATACAATATTAGGTACTTTCCTGTTATCCCGGACCCCAGACTTTTTTCCAGATTCGGACGCCACTTGCCAGATTGCCAAATTTCATTGCCAAATTTTTTTTTTTAATGTTAAGTAACTAACCTAACCTAACCCAACCTCTGGTTAGGTTAGGTTAGGTTAGGTTTGGTTAGTTACTTAACATTAAAAAAAAAGAAATTGGCAATGAAATTTCGCAATCTGGCAAGTGGCGTACGAATCTGGCAAAAAGTCTGGGGTCCGGGATAACAGGAAAGTACCGAATATTATACTAATGTTTGTGAAGTGACGTTGATGGGCCAAACCGAGGTGTTGACATGGTTACTGGCATGATCTATGTTCATACCATATTTCTCCACCGTTTGACGAACACCAACTCTCAAAAAGAATCCAGCTCAAGGTAAAATTGCACAGCGAGACCGGATAATTGGTATGCGGGAAGCAGGCCTCTCTCTAGCTGACATAGCCATGGAACTGGGAATTTCAAAGCCTACTGTTCAACGCTGGGTGCAGAGGTGGCAAGAGACTGGGAATATGCTAGAGCGTCCTAAGTGTGGGGCACCAAGAAAGACCACCCCAGAAGAAGACCGGAGAATAATCAACGAAGTGCAGAACAATCCTATCAACAACGCAGTCGCCATCCGAGAGACACTACATATAGGCGTGTCAGTGGACACCGTAAGGAGACGGTTGCATGAAGCAGGATATCAGTCATATCACCACTGTACTCCTGACAAAAAAGAGAGGATTGAGGAACGATATCTTCAGGCCAGGCTCTCGTTTGCTTGCCAGCATATAAATGATGATCTCGCATACTGGAGCAGAGTTATTTTCTCTGACGAGAAGACGTTTACGTCTACAACTCACGGCCGTCTTCGGTGTTGGCGACAGGACAACACGAGATATGCCCGCCAAAATATTTACGAAGTGGCACGGAGTGGGCACGTGACGGCGAATGTGTAGGGATGGATGCACCTGCAAGGACTAGGAGAGCTGACTCAGATCCACGGGAGGTTTACGGTAGATCAATATATAGAGATCATGGAGGAGGTGATGCTGCCTTCTGTACACGCGTATGCCTTGCCTTAGCTAGAGCAGATTATCTTTATGCAGGTATGTTGTATTTGTGTGTTATAGAATATTACAAGCGGTAGCTCGCTGTCGCTCGCAACCGTTGTACAACTTGGCCCTCCGGGCGGGTAGCACTGTGATCCAGCTACAAAATTTAAAAAAACGCCATTACCCCCATTACCCCCACCCCTCTCCCCCATTACCTCCCCACACAAAGTTAAAAAACGCCATTACCCCCATTACCCCCATTACCCCCACCCCTCTCCCCATTACCCCCACCCTCACCCCCAATTACCCCACCCCCTTCCCCACTACCCCGGGCGGGTAGCAGTATATGTCACACAATGTGAAGCTCAAGATTTTCACGGCTGCGTTCTTTTCTGTAGTTTTATCGCGGTGCTGGGGCCTTCGGACCCAGTAATTGTGACCTAGGACCGGGAAACTTGACAGAGCACATCGGCAGCTCATGGGCTATCAGTTGGTGGTGGTTGCAGAATTTTCCGATGTGCCGTTTAGTCTGTGCACGGTTCCAAAGAAAGCGGACAGACACACAGACACACACACACACACACACACAGACACATTTTAGCTCAATAGTAAAGAGGATACTATTACTAGCGTAAGATTTATGTATTACAGGCATTTGTATGTCCGGTTTCCACATTTACATTGGACGAATAATGGTCATAAAATTGTTCTTTAACTCTTTCAGTACTATGACAACGCTTTAGGATTTTATTTTGGATAACTGCAGACTGTATTATTTGTATAACGGCGCACAATTACATTTAGCTGGGAGGAACCTCTATATAAGATATGAGATATATATTTGAAACCCCTATATGAGATATAATTTTACTTTTAATATTTAAAATCCATTTGCAGGACAACTCTCCCAGACACATTGCCAGGATTGTTAGAAGGTGGTTTGAGGAGCAGCAAAATCTAGAACTACTGGACTGGCCGAGTAAGGGGTGTGACCTCAACCCCATTGAGAGCGGTGGGGGAATGTGGCGAACTCGTGGGAGCCTGGGCAGGAGCGGACTAGCCGCCAGCTGCTGGATCACACTATGGCTGAGTGGGAGATGTTCCGAAGGAACCCACACGTCATACATAACCATGTTGCATCTATGCCACACAGATTACAAGATGTAAAAGACAATAATGTGGGATGGGCCAAATACTAAATATGAACCTGGTATAGCTGTGCCATTTATGTTAATATATGGCAAATTGTGAGCATTTTGTATGATAAACTATTTAGTAAAACATTCTCAACCATTGCATATTTGTTGTAATAAAGAAATGGTGTTTTGTTGTGTATATATATATATATACGAGTGTCCCAAAACCATGTATACATTTTTAAAAAACTTATAACAGGCGAACCTACTAACGGATTCAGATGATTTTTATTTCTTTTTATAGGTAAAATATACAACATCGAAATAATAGATAGTTTAATTTGTTTTAAACACGTAAGTGTTCGAAATGTCGACCATTGACATCAATGCACCACTGCGCTCTTTGATTCACTGATTGGCAGACTTCAACAAAAATGTTTGTAGGGATATTTCTACACGCTTCTTCAACTGTGCTCTTTAGTTGTTCAAGTGATGTAGGTCTTCTACTGTATACTTCATTTTTCAAATGACCCCATAAAAAAGTCAAGTGGGTTCAAATCTGGTGAACGTGGTGGATACTCGATACTACCTCGTCGTCCGATCCACCGATAATGAAATGTTTCATCAAGGTAGTTCCTGACATCCTGATGGTAATGAGGAGGTGCTCCATCTTGTTGAAAGTAAATGTCCTCATCTCCGTATAACTGTCGAATTGCAGGAAAACCTTTTCCCGAAGCATGTTGAGGTATCTATGACCGGTAACTGTACCATCGAAAAATAATGGACCAACCAAACCTTTGGAAGAAAAACCACACCAGACAGTTATACCCGGTAAATTTACATGTCGTTCCACATAAATGTGTGGATTTTCTTGTGACCAGTATGTGCAATTATGACGATTAATTATACCATTCAACTTAAATGTAGCCTCATCAGACCACACAATTTTGTCCGCAAATTGGCCATCTTGTGTGTTTTTTACTCGAAACCATTCGCAAAACTGGATTCTGCGATCCGGATCATCCTCATTCAAGGCATGTAATAATCTCGGGATGTAAGATTTCCATTTAGCATTCTTCAGAATTCTGTGGACACTTGTCTTACTTTTCCCTGTTTCACGAGCACATTGTCTCACAGATTTTCTTGGTGATCGGTTGAATACCTGTAGCACTTCATCAGAAGAGTTAGCATCTGATGATGTCTTTGGACGCCCAGTCGCTTGCTTGTACACATCATGCACAGTACCGTATACTTCAAATTTCTCACAGATACGTGAAATGGTAAGTCGAGTTGGAGGATTAGTTCCAAAATTGTCTCTCCACTGTTGTTGAACCTTTGATATCTTCTCAACTTTAAAATACGACTTTAGTATCCATTTTCGTTGCTCAAATGATAAGCGCACACTTCCATTTTCCATGTTTACTGTAGGCAGGCAAGGCTATTACTAATTTCGATTTTGTATCTCCTTAGGCTAGGCAAGGCTGTTAACAATTTCGCTGTTGTATCTCCTTAGGCTATAGGCTATAAAAAGAAATAAAAATCATCTGAATCTGTTAGTTGGTTCGCCTGTTATAAGTTTTTTAAAAATGTATACATGGTTTTGGGACACTCTTATGCTAGTATAACCGTGGATTATTCTTATGTGATTTTGATAATCAGTTACTATTGTTCAGATCGAAACTCTTAACAAGTTGTTTGTGTAACAGTCGATAAGCCATTTCCCACTAACTCTCTTTGCCCCTCTACCTCGCTCTCTCTCACACCGTCTTAATCTTTTTCTCGCTCAATGTCAATATATATATATATATATATATATATATATATATATATATATAATCGTGTAGATTCGTAAGTTAGTAAAGGTTTAAAGCTGCACACGGACTCTACAAACAGCTTTATTCGTATTGTTACATAATGATTTAATATACGCGAGACTGGTGGGTGGGGACGGGGAATTGAAGGAGTGTGAAGGATGGTTGTGTAATGTCTATTTTTGATTCAAATTCATTAGTGCTGTGTATAAAAAGTTGTATTGTGGTATCTGTTCGTATAGGCTTGCAGTAATCATAATGGAACCTTATTACTGTATAAGACTAGTAAACATTGTGTTCATAAAGATAAACGATTAATATGATCGTGAACAGCGTTAAACTCCGACATTACATTATAATTAGGGGCCGTTCAAAAATTATGTAACGCTATTTTTGCTGAAACTTGACACCACAGATCCACCAGGAACGTTCTGTAACGCTAGACCAGGCACCCGCTAAGATGTTATGTAACACTTACACACCCCACACGTTACGGAACGTTACAGAGGGGGGGGGGCAGGTTTTAGCAAAAATAGTGTTACGTAACTTTTGAACGGCGCCTTACCTCTATGTCAATGTTATATGTTGTTGGACTCGGTTGTTCCCCCTCCGCCCCACCTTCCCCAGTTGTGGTACCTTGACTATCGCTGCGGCGTTGCCACATGTACGGAGTCGCCTGTCAGGCGAGGAACATTACATATGCGAACAACTGTACTTTTGAGAGCTGTTCTCTCTGCGCATGCGCACTTGTCTTGTTTTGCGCAGTTTGCAGTTTACATGAGGAGCGTTGATGATCACTCTTTCAAAAATAATTTAAAGTATGGTTGATTATGGCCTGTATTATAATTAGTTGTCTTTTACCACAAACTTTCTCACAGTTATATAAAATAGTTCAATGGAGTTGAGCAGATTAAGTATAATGTGATAAATACACATTTAAGTTCGATTACATATAAATTTCAGTCTGAATTAATATACAGGGTGATTCATAAATGGGTGCGTTCCTGTTAATGGGAATACCCAACCGCCCGCCACCAAACTGTTTGTTATGTATTTTTGCTCTCGTCATTTTCGTTTAAACTAACGAAAATATCACAATTTAACCTAACCAATCATCAAGGGCGTACAGTTGACCTAACCAGGTATTCAATTGACCTAACCGGGCATTGAATTAACCTAACAGGTTAATATAACGGAAAATACCCGGTTAGGTCAACTGAATGCCCAGTTAGGTTAATTGAATGCCCGGTTAGGTCAACTGTACGCCTTTGATAATTGGTTAGGTTAAGTTGTGATATTTTCGTTAGTTTAAACGAAAATGACGAGAGCAAAAATACATCACAAACAGTTTGGTAGTCCCGATAATACGTAAGTACCGAATTTATTAATCATTTAAATGAAATTAGTTAATATGTAAGCGATAATCAGTTAGTAGGGGGCCAAAATGTCTCTATGTCATCTAAAATCGCAGGAAAAACGTCGCTGCTTTCGGTACGTTGTCGCCACATGAATTCATTAAGGTACGAGTCAAGATCATGGCGGGCGGTTGGGTATTCCCGTTAACAGGAAAGCACCCATAAATGTATTTCATAAATCACAGGGTTTATTCTTGAGCCAAAGTAAAGAAAAAAGACCATATAAACATAGGTTGAGTAACCCGTAGGTTTCGAGCTATAGCACGCGACAGAAAAATGAAGCTGCTAAGGATTTTTTACATTTTATGCAAATACACAGTGTGATACATTTACTTCATTAAAGTAAATGTTCGAAATTGAGGTGGAAGTATTCGCCGGCTTAAGCCTCACCTCACCACCTACTCCCCTTCCTCTCTTCTCTCTCTCTCTCTCTCTCTCTCTCTCTCTCTCTCTCTCTCTCTCTCTACCTACCCCCCCCTCATCGCAAACCACCGCTAACCACCATTCCCTCACTTGTTCATGCTCACTCATTTTCCCCCTTTAACTATCTCTCTCTATCCTATTTTGCGACGTGCTGAGGCATGCATTCAAGAAGGAGAAAAGAATTTCGAACATTTATTTTAATGACACAAATGTTAGAGTTACGCGTAACAGTAATTAGAGTGTATGAATAATATATATATATATATATGGCATCTCGAAAACTCTGGACCTTGATTTGGCTTTCTTCTTCTCCTTTTATAGGGGGGGGGGGCGGATTTTCGCGGCGCTTGCCCTTGGCACATCTTTCTTCCATAATATATATATATATATATGAAAATTATTTCACGAAAGTAACACGTGAAAAATATTTATGATGAATAAAACCACGAAGGAAAGGAAAGAATGGTGCTCAAGCGCTTTCGTCTAATGACATCCTCAGGAATACTGAAGTACATAAAGAGTTACAGCCTATATAGGTTACAGAAAAAAAAAATATATATATATATATACACAATAAACGGAAAAAAAAATTAAAATTAAAAAAAAAAAAATTAAAGGATTGTGGGAGGCGCATACAAATTTGTAAGGAAAAACTATTGATTTTTAGCACAAGATCAAATGAATTATTTCCAACCAATGTTATAAAAAAAAAAAAACTACCGATTTTTAGCACAAGATTAAATGAATTGTTTCCAACCAGTTATAAAAAAAAAAAAAAAAAAAAATTTATACTGGAAATCTGCCCGGATTTTAGCACTCTACCCTTCTTGTTTAAGGTTCGATGTATATAAAAATAAATTGAAAAATAAAAGTTATTAGAGTAGCATACAAGTTTACCAAAGATTTAGCGTTCTACCCTTCTTATCTAAATCTGTTCTGAAGGAATTCAAAACAACAGGATCGAGTTGAAAAAGACCTTTGCTTATGTTGAAGTTATTTGTAAGTTGGATAATGGCAGACTCAAGAATATTTAATCTTGTGCTAAAAATCGGTAGTTTTTTTTTTTTTTATATAACATTGGTTGGAAAGAATTCATTTGATCTTGTGCTAAAAATCGATAGTTTTTCCTTACAAATTTGTATGCGCCTCCCACAATCCTTTAAGTATTTTTTTAATTTTTATTTTTATTTTTCCGTTTATTGTATATATATATATATATATATATATTTTTTTCTGTAACCTATATATAGGCTGTAACTCTTTATGTACTTCAGTGTTCCTGAGGATGTCATTAGACGAAAGCGCTTGAGCACCATTCTGTGTTTCCTTTCTTTCGTGGTTTTATTCATATATATATATATATATATATATATATATATATATTGTATGGGTGTGTGTGTGTCAGACAACCTGAACATTGACCCCATTTCTAGAAATTAAGTTAAATGGTTCATTCAGTAAACGTTTACGTATGTAACTTACAGTTGCCGACAAATCTTGCCGAACAAATAAATCTATGGGGATAACACTGAAAATTTAAAATAAATACTATTGGTTTAGAAATAAACATGCCACACCGTTGCTTTTTCATGACAAGTTATCGAACACAAGCAGCTTTCCGAGAAACGCCCTTTCTACAAAAGTGCACAAGTCAAAATTAAATTAATAAGTATTTCACTTTATTTTCCAACCCTGCATTGTTACAGTACAGCTGACGTATTGTACAGTACGATTCAAATGAAATCCGACCGCATGGCTGTAATAGACTTAATGAATTATGAGATGCATTCACTGCAGTTGATAATTCATTGATATGAGTCATCTAAGTTTTCTACCTAATTCGTCGCGTCTCTCTTTCCAGTACTGTTCAGAATTTTCTTTGCAGCAGCAATAGCCTCCGGGATCATCATGGAGGTTGCTGCAACGAAACGTTTCCTGAATTGGTCAAGTACAGCAGCGTCCAAAAGCACACAATCGGAACTATTCGGGAGATACCATTCACATGTTTAGCCGCGCAAAACCAGGATTGTCGTAGCCATTCTCCTCAATCCAACCGTGCAGGCATCAAATTATACTAAGTCCGTAAAAAAATAAAAAAATCTGCTGATGAGCTAATCCGCAAAAAGATCTCAGATACGAATATGGGAATAACGAGCCTGTACTGTTGCTTGCTCATCAAAGCTACCTAAACGGCAATTAAGACACCAAGATCGTTTGAAAAGAACAGCTCTACAACAAAAGTTGGTCTAGAAATCGTTAGTCCAATTTCATTTAACGCGTACTTCATAAGCATGTTAAAACGTAAACACGTTCTAAATTTAATTAAGAAATAAAATCATACTTCCACATTCATGACCGAAGATAATTCGTAATCTACATTTACGATTTATTTTTCAACTCCCAGCCTTCATTCGCCAGCTCTAGAATTGAACATTCTCTTGAGAAATTGATTAATTTAATTTCTGAACTATTTGCAATGACTTATTAGGGTAACGTTTGTATCATAGATTTAATTGATATAAAAACATGAAGCCTGAAAAACGACCGTACTGATTAAGCTTGAACGGCAACGAAGTCACCAGCCACAAAAACAGTTCTAAAAAGAAAATCATTGGTATGGGAGAGAGTGGGAAAAACTTATACACTGACAATATCTGGTCAGCTGGCTTGCAATATAAATAAGTTTCAACATATTCTTTGTTAGATTAATGCCGATAATTTCGTTTCTAAAGTGTTTACATGAAGATTAAAAGTGGTGAAAAACTGTTGACTTGCTGAATATATATATATATATATATATATATATATATATATATATATATACAGTATATACGTATATACAGTATATATACGAGAGGCGGCCAGAAAATAAGTTTACACAGCGTATAATTTTTTAACTAAAGGACCTACATTGATTATGTTTGTATCAGGTGAATTCGTTAATCATTGTTGGCAACACTACACGTCGATTCGGCTGCCATCTACCGTACATTGGTTATATGAGTCAGTTGAACATGGCGACTCGACTGGAACAGTGCCTGCCCAACGGAGCAGTCCACGACGTTTACGTTTAATGGCCGCTCGTAACGTTCCAGTGTTGAACATATGCAGCTGCATTGATTGTTGTGCCTTTTTGCATGAAGTCTGCGAGCAAAACGCCTTTGTGATCCCAAAACACGGTAATCATTACTTTGCCAGCGGACCTCACAATCTTGAACTTCTTTGGTCGCGGGGACCCAGGGTGTTTCCATTCCATGCTGGCACATTTTGTTTCCGGAGTACGGTGATGAACCCATGTCTCGTCTCCTGTGACAATGCACTCGAGAAATTCTTGACCACTGACAGGCTCGGAATATCGTTGCAGAAATGACAGGGTACCGTTCCAGTCGAGCCACCTGTTCAACTGACTCATATAGTCAATGTACGGTAGATGGCAGCCGAATCGACATGCAGTGTTGCCAACAATGATTAGCGAATTCAACTGATACAAACATAATCAATGTAGGTCCTTTAGTTACGAAATTATACGCCGCGTAAACTTATTTTCTGACCGTCCCTCGTGATATATATATATATATATATATATATATATATAATATATATATAGTGTGTGTATATATATATCAGTGACGACGGAGGGGGTCAGGCAGGTCAGGCTGAACCTGACCTGTTATTTCTCCTGCTAGAGGACTTAAAAAAACTAACATAAAATCTAATAATACACAATCCCATCTCTTGTCAAGTTGTCAGGCTAAAAATTTCCACCCATCCATCTATCATCTAATCCCCATTTTCCTAGTGAGAGTGGGAGAGAGACGCGAGAAGAGAGTTACAAGGAGTTACAAGGAAAAGAAGTACCTCAAAAGGCCTTGCGGTCCATACCGAGGAAGTACCAATGGCAACGGGTGCCAGAGAAAAATTCCTACACCCTCAAATAGTGTGCAAGATTCGGTCTAACCTTTTCTTGAACTGATCCACAGAGGAACTGTTCACAACTTCTGAAGGTAGCCTGGTCCACGTGTCACAGATCTTATAGGTAAAGTAATTCCCATACACACTAGTGCTAAACCGTTTCAAATCCAACTTCCAACCATTGTTGCGAGTTGAGTTATCATTTAAACTAAACCTGCTTCTAAAATCGACATCGTCGAACCCGTGTAAGAGCGAAAACAAATTCAGGGCGCGTAAGCGCCGATTGTAGCCCATATGCCTAACGGAAGGGATTAACTTTGTGGCCCTCGCCTGGACTCGCTCCAGCCTGTCAATATCTTTCCTGAGGGTGGGTGACCAGAGCTGCACAGCATACTCCGGGTGCGTCCGAACCAGGGAATTGTACAGGGAGAGCACAATCTCCTTGTTCCGATATCGAAATTGCCTCCTGATATAACCGAACAGCTTCTGGGCTTTCTTTTCCACCTCTACGCACTGTTTGGTAAACTTAAGGTCGCTGCTAATTAGCACACCCAAGTCCTTTTCCAAATCAGTGGCCTCGATATTACTCCCCAACATCGAGTAGTTCGACTTGGGATTGGCGTAGCCAATGTGCATGACCTTGCATTTACCCAAGTTAAACGGCATTTGCCATTTTTCGGACCACTCTCCTATCCTACGTAGGTCCGCACGCAGTTGCTCGATCACTTCGAGCGTCCTAACATTGGCCCCAAGTTTGGTGTCATCAGTGAATTTGGCGATCCTACTGACGATGCCAGCGTCGATATAATTTATGTAAATGATAAACAACAGTGGCCCCAAAACGGAACCCTGAGGAACCCCGCTAGTGACCGAGGCCCAACCCGAGGTAGTCCCTTTAATTACAACCCTCTGCCGCCTATTCTTCAGCCAGTTTCCAATCCAGCTCCCTACTTCCCCATCGATACTCGATACCCAGCACGCGGACTTTGGCCATTAGCCGGCGGTGAGGGAAGATATGTGGCTAAAAATTTTGAGTCAGATATCTTTACTTTATAAAACATGTTATAATGACCATGTTAGGATTTATAAATAAGGTTATATAGCTATTTGCATATACACTGTGACTGTACATAAAGTTAATTACGATTACATGAAGATCCGTCACCCCACCGAATAACCAAGTTTTTAATGTTTGAAGTCAGGCAAATTCATATTTGCCTGACGACTTGGTACTGTGCCAAATATATGTTATTATCTTGAATTACTAAACATTTAGAAGCAATATTTGTATATCATACTGGCAGTTGGGTATTTCTATATATTCTACTTTTGCAAAGTACAGTAAATTTTAGGAAATTTAATACACAACATGGAAAGTGTTCATTTTATATAAAATCTGTCACATCTGCGTCGAAACAGAGGAGTCCAAAATGCTGCGCTGAATTGCCAAATCTCTTTTTTTTTTAAACTTAATCTTGTTTTCAATAATATGCATATTATATACTTTATAAGGTGGGGTGGCGGAAAATAATTGTCCAAGTCACTTAGCATTTAAAAATTAATTTACTTCAAGAAAAATTTGGTGAAAGAACTAATGGAGCAAGTGTAGTTTACGTCCCCCTGACTCAAAAGGGGACACAAACTACATTAGGTCAAAGTTGGGGAACGTAAACTACACTAGTATTTTTAGGAAACATTTTTTAAATGAATCCATCAAATAAAATGTTAAAAACTAACGAAAATATTAAGACTTAACCTAACCAATCGTCAATTTATATATATATATATATATATATATATATCGTAATATTTTCGTTAGTTTTAACGTTTTATTTGACTAAGTATACGCGGACAAAGTTGGGAAACGTAAACTACACTAGGATAATGTAGGGGAAAGTAAACTACACAAGGCACCACAGGAGGACGTAAACTACACTTACTCCGAACTAATTACTAATAATTAATTATATTCTAATTATCATACATATCAGAGTGAAACAAGTATCAAATTATAGAGTATATATATATATCGTAAAGAACGACGCTTGTATAGGAGATATTCCGCGCAAGACGAGAGAGAGAAAACGGAACAAATGAAAAAATGAAGTACCACCTGGGAATCGAACCCGGGATCTTCCGATTGCCGGTCAGACGCGATACCATTACACCATGGACTTCACTCTTCCAAATGCCGTAATTCTTCTACATACTCGCAGAAACCAATGCCCCAAGGGGGCACCTCCCGCATGCCGTAACATTATATACATTCAACTGCAAAGAACACGCAGTATAAATAACGTAAAGAACGACGCTTGTATAGGAGATATTCCGCGCAAGACGAGAGAGAGAAAACGGAACAAATGAAAAAATGAAGTACCACCTGGGAATCGAACCCGGGATCTTCCGATTGCCGGTCAGACGCGATACCATTACACCATGGACTTCACTCTTCCAAATGCCGTAATTCTTCTACATACTCGCAGAAACCAATGCCCCAAGGGGGCACCTCCCGCATGCCGTAACATTATATACATTCAACTGCAAAGAACACGCAGTATAAATAACGTAAAGAACGACGCTTGTATAGGAGATATTCCGCGCAAGACGAGAGAGAGAAAACGGAACAAATGAAAAAATGAAGTAACACCTGGGAATCGAACCCGGGATCTTCCGATTGCCGGTCAGACGCGATACCATTACACCATGGACTTCACTCTTCCAAATGCCGTAATTCTTCTACATACTCGCAGAAACCAATGCCCCAAGGGGGCACCTCCCGCATGCCGTAACATTATATACATTCAACTGCAAAGAACACGCAGTATAAATAACGTAAAGAACGACGCTTGTATAGGAGATATTCCGCGCAAGACGAGAGAGAGAAAACGGAACAAATGAAAAAATGAAGTACCACCTGGGAATCGAACCCGGGATCTTCCGATTGCCGGTGCCCCCTTGGGGCATTGGTTTCTGCGAGTATGTAGAAGAATTACGGCATTTGGAAGAGTGAAGTCCATGGTGTAATGGTATCGCGTCTGACCGGCAATCGGAAGATCCCGGGTTCGATTCCCAGGTGGTACTTCATTTTTTCATTTGTTCCGTTTTCTCTCTCTCGTCTTGCGCGGAATATCTCCTATACAAGCGTCGTTCTTTACGTTATTTATACTGCGTGTTCTTTGCAGTTGAATGTATATAATGTTACGGCATGCGGGAGGTGCCCCCTTGGGGCATTGGTTTCTGCGAGTATGTAGAAGAATTACGGCATTTGGAAGAGTGAAGTCCATGGTGTAATGGTATCGCGTCTGACCGGCAATCGGAAGATCCCGGGTTCGATTCCCAGGTGGTACTTCATTTTTTCATTTGTTCCGTTTTCTCTCTCTCGTCTTGCGCGGAATATCTCCTATACAAGCGTCGTTCTTTACGTTATTTATACTGCGTGTTCTTTGCAGTTGAATGTATATAATGTTACGGCATGCGGGAGGTGCCCCCTTGGGGCATTGGTTTCTGCGAGTATGTAGAAGAATTACGGCATTTGGAAGAGTGAAGTCCATGGTGTAATGGTATTGCGTCTGACCGGCAATCGGAAGATCCCGGGTTCGATTCCCAGGTGGTACTTCATTTTTTCATTTGTTCCGTTTTCTCTCTCTCGTCTTGCGCGGAATATCTCCTATACAAGCGTCGTTCTTTACGTTATTTATACTGCGTGTTCTTTGCAGTTGAATGTATATAATGTTACGGCATGCGGGAGGTGCCCCCTTGGGGCATTGGTTTCTGCGAGTATGTAGAAGAATTACGGCATTTGGAAGAGTGAAGTCCATGGTGTAATGGTATCGCGTCTGACCGGCAATCGGAAGATCCCGGGTTCGATTCCCAGGTGGTACTTCATTTTTTCATTTGTTCCGTTTTCTCTCTCTCGTCTTGCGCGGAATATCTCCTATACAAGCGTCGTTCTTTACGTTATTTATACTGCGTGTTCTTTGCAGTTGAATGTATATAATGTTACGGCATGCGGAGGTGCCCCCTTGG
This sequence comes from Bathynomus jamesi, assembly GCA_023014485.1. NCBI lineage: Eukaryota > Metazoa > Arthropoda > Malacostraca > Isopoda > Cirolanidae > Bathynomus > Bathynomus jamesi. The sequence continues at coordinate 90,149 of JAJOZX010010011.1, read as the reverse complement.
GGCATTGGTTTCTGCGAGTATGTAGAAGAATTACGGCATTTGGAAGAGTGAAGTCCATGGTGTAATGGTATCGCGTCTGACCGGCAATCGGAAGATCCCGGGTTCGATTCCCAGGTGGTACTTCATTTTTTCATTTGTTCCGTTTTCTCTCTCTCGTCTTGCGCGGAATATCTCCTATACAAGCGTCGTTCTTTACGTTATTTATACTGCGTGTTCTTTGCAGTTGAATGTATATAATGTTACGGCATGCGGGAGGTGCCCCCTTGGGGCATTGGTTTCTGCGAGTATGTAGAAGAATTACGGCATTTGGAAGAGTGAAGTCCATGGTGTAATGGTATCGCGTCTGACCGGCAATCGGAAGATCCCGGGTTCGATTCCCAGGTGGTACTTCATTTTTTCATTTGTTCCGTTTTCTCTCTCTCGTCTTGCGCGGAATATCTCCTATACAAGCGTCGTTCTTTACGTTATTTATACTGCGTGTTCTTTGCAGTTGAATGTATATAATGTTACGGCATGCGGGAGGTGCCCCCTTGGGGCATTGGTTTCTGCGAGTATGTAGAAGAATTACGGCATTTGGAAGAGTGAAGTCCATGGTGTAATGGTATCGCGTCTGACCGGCAATCGGAAGATCCCGGGTTCGATTCCCAGGTGGTACTTCATTTTTTCATTTGTTCCGTTTTCTCTCTCTCGTCTTGCGCGGAATATCTCCTATACAAGCGTCGTTCTTTACGTTATTTATACTGCGTGTTCTTTGCAGTTGAATGTATATAATGTTACGGCATGCGGGAGGTGCCCCCTTGGGGCATTGGTTTCTGCGAGTATGTAGAAGAATTACGGCATTTGGAAGAGTGAAGTCCATGGTGTAATGGTATCGCGTCTGACCGGCAATCGGAAGATCCCGGGTTCGATTCCCAGGTGGTACTTCATTTTTTCATTTGTTCCGTTTTCTCTCTCTCGTCTTGCGCGGAATATCTCCTATACAAGCGTCGTTCTTTACGTTATTTATACTGCGTGTTCTTTGCAGTTGAATGTATATAATGTTACGGCATGCGGGAGGTGCCCCCTTGGGGCATTGGTTTCTGCGAGTATGTAGAAGAATTACGGCATTTGGAAGAGTGAAGTCCATGGTGTAATGGTATCGCGTCTGACCGGCAATCGGAAGATCCCGGGTTCGATTCCCAGGTGGTACTTCATTTTTTCATTTGTTCCGTTTTCTCTCTCTCGTCTTGCGCGGAATATCTCCTATACAAGCGTCGTTCTTTACGTTATTTATACTGCGTGTTCTTTGCAGTTGAATGTATATAATGTTACGGCATGCGGGAGGTGCCCCCTTGGGGCATTGGTTTCTGCGAGTATGTAGAAGAATTACGGCATTTGGAAGAGTGAAGTCCATGGTGTAATGGTATCGCGTCTGACCGGCAATCGGAAGATCCCGGGTTCGATTCCCAGGTGGTACTTCATTTTTTCATTTGTTCCGTTTTCTCTCTCTCGTCTTGCGCGGAATATCTCCTATACAAGCGTCGTTCTTTACGTTATTTATACTGCGTGTTCTTTGCAGTTGAATGTATATAATGTTACGGCATGCGGGAGGTGCCCCCTTGGGGCATTGGTTTCTGCGAGTATGTAGAAGAATTACGGCATTTGGAAGAGTGAAGTCCATGGTGTAATGGTATCGCGTCTGACCGGCAATCGGAAGATCCCGGGTTCGATTCCCAGGTGGTACTTCATTTTTTCATTTGTTCCGTTTTCTCTCTCTCGTCTTGCGCGGAATACTCCTATACAAGCGTCGTTCTTTACGTTATTTATACTGCGTGTTCTTTGCAGTTGAATGTATATAATGTTACGGCATGCGGGAGGTGCCCCCTTGGGGCATTGGTTTCTGCGAGTATGTAGAAGAATTACGGCATTTGGAAGAGTGAAGTCCATGGTGTAATGGTATCGCGTCTGACCGGCAATCGGAAGATCCCGGGTTCGATTCCCAGGTGGTACTTCATTTTTTCATTTGTTCCGTTTTCTCTCTCTCGTCTTGCGCGGATATCTCCTATACAAGCGTCGTTCTTTACGTTATTTATACTGCGTGTTCTTTGCAGTTGAATGTATATATATATATATATATATATATATGTATGCTTGAAATGTTTGAACCTGAGTATCCACAAAAACCTGGCGTCGCCCCTGATATATATATATATATATATATATATATATAAAGGGTGATCCAGAGAAATGGGACCCAAAAGAAACCCTGTAACTCTTAAAGTATAAGTCCTTTTATAAAATCATACGCATCATTCGAAAGAGGATAGTTACAAGTTTGTACAGGATTGTATAGGTTTTGACAATACAAGACAAGATAAGATACAAAACAAAATAAAAGTGTTAGTTAAAACTAACCCTTCAAGATGACTGCATGGACTGTGGAACAGCTGCGTTTCATAACTGAGCAATATTATGAGCATGGAAGAAGTGTAGTTTCAGCTCAAAGATCTTTCAAGACAAATTTTCAGATGTCAAAATCACCTCCTAAGAGCTGAAACTACATTTCTTCCATGCTCATAATATTGCTCAGTTATGAAACGCAGCTGTTCCACACTCCATGCAGTCATCTTGAAGGGTTAGTTTTAACTAACACTTTTATTTTGTTTTGTATCTTATCTTGTCTTGTATTGTCAAAACCTATAAAATCCTGTACAAACTTGTAACTATCCTCTTTCGAATGATGCGTATGATTTTATAAAAGGACTTATACTTTAAGAGTTACAGGGGTTTCTTTTGGGTCCCATTTCTCTGGATCACCCTTTATATATATATATATATATATATTTATATATATATATATATATATATATATATATATATACGGGATAATGATGATGACGATATTATACATTCGTTTATACACACCTAAACAACTGGGGTAATCTGCACGAAATTTAATATACACATTTAGGGAGAAAGGGAAGGTTTCAGTAACACACCCACCCCTCATAGTCCCCTCAGGTTGTGTTTCGGGGGTTTTTGCTGCGCAAGGCACAACGGGCGTTCTTATATACACTCGTATATACTCGTATCATATATTGTTGGGAAATCTACAATTCCGAAATTTACTGTTTCCATATTTTCTTTTTACAATTTTTTTTAATTAACTTAACAATCCTATTATTTAATGTGTACAATGTACACCTTTTGAAAATTAAATTATACAACAAGCTTAATAGGGGTATTATACTATCGTACTCATTATGCATTCTAATACAGTATCTTATTTAATTAGTATTTCGCAGTTGTTGTTTTGTTGTTGCTGTTGTTTAAGAATGAAAAAGTACCAAAAGCGAAGGATGCTTTATAAACCATTAATTTAATTCATTAATATTTCCCTTAAAATTAATGACGTAACAAGTTAATCAAAATTTCATTCCTTAACGCTCTAAAATCTTGGACGAGAAAGCGCAGTAAAGATTTAGTACGTCTTTGTAAAAAATATTTTATCCTTAAATTCCTCCGTGTATAATGCAGTTTGCATTATTTACGTAATGCAAAACGTATTCATAATTCGTAGACAAATTTTGCTACAATATACTTAACTTACAAAATAATTTGCTTATACGTGAAACAGACAAATTGTTACGAGACTGAATAAATATATTTCAATGCCTTAAGTTCTCCATGTTTACATTTTCAAGGCATTTTGCGACGGAGAATCCCTACGGAGCTAGAATGACATTTTGACTTGTAGTGAAACCTTTGCAGAACATCTGGGATTTGAAGCATCTTCAACAGACGCGTTTTGGGGATATGTCGAAGATTCATGGTTGAAAGAAGCGAAAAGAAAACCAAATTTTTTTTATTTTTTTTAATAATTGAAGAGTAAAATATATATTTTCTTTCCTTATACAAATATGTATTATATTTATTTGAGATTTGTTTAATACGATTTCACGAAAATAAGTGTTGGAGTTATTATTAGATGTAAATATATTGTATAGTAAATGTGAATTATATGAAAACACGGAGGAAAGAGTTCATGGATGAGATTTTCCTCAGCTATAATTACTTTATGCGTAAAATTTTCCACAAACTGTTTATAAGTAAGAAAACAGAAAATTTGTAAACAAGCAAAAATATATAAAAAAAAACAACAACATCTAAACCGAGAGGAAGGATTTCAACAAAAAACAACATATAAAAAATGGAAAATAATAAAATAAAAGAAATAAACACGTCCAATTAATTTAAGTGACATAAAAATAAGCACATTTGAAAAGGGATAAAAAACACACCTAAAAGCTATTAAGGTGAACAAAATCTGCACCTTCTCTACAAAACATGTTTACAAGATTCTGTGTCCGACGGAGCTTTGCTTTTCCTTTACACATGACGACTCAGAATTTTCACAATCTGCGTTCACCGTTTTCCATGCATAAATTTTACGATTAGATAAGCATACGTTGCGCCTTACTCGGAACATAAAATGCAAAAACAATTACCAAAGATTCAGACTGATTTTAAACTTCAAATGTGAAATGAATTATATATATATACTGTATATATTAAATTCAAATATTCTAATTAAAAAATCTTTATTCAGAAAGGAATACAAATGACAGAGTTTTACAATTTAAATATTTGATATGCCATTAATATATTCACAGTACTCTCCTCTGAATATGTTGCTGGAAGCATGGAGGCTTTGTAGGCATAATTAATGGGATTTAGTTTACTTATTACATAAGAGAAGTGAAAGTGGCAAGTAATAGTGACAACAGATAATAATAATAATAATAATATAAAAATTTACGAAACGTTACATAATTTATAATTAAATGGTTTATTGTCTATTTAGTAGAAAATTTATTGAGAAGGATAAATTATGAAAGTAAAAGTGTTTAATGAAATTACCATATTTTAAATAGTTGATTATAAAATAGGAACTTCATTACTGTGGTAAAAATGGCATTAGTGAAATCAAACATCAGTAGGAGCTAATGAAGTACTTTTTAGTGATTCGAGAAATACATTTAGTGATGAAGCCTGCCTAATATGTATGGAAATTGCATTCCATACATATGCTCCTTTCAAAAAAATGTGCATTTCTTGAAATTTCCATTGTATAGTTTGGTTTGAGTATAAAATCCCTGGGCAGACTGGTGTTATGAAGATGGTGAATCTTTGAATGGATGATGTATGTTGATTTTTATTGATAACTTTGAACATAGTGACAGCAACATTGAATTTGTGTCATTTAATTTTAAAATATTTAGCTCTTTAAACATTGGGTAAGTATGACTTTGTTTCATTATTCGAGAGAGTTCGCAGACATTTTTTGTAAATTACTTCCAAAGATGTTTTATATATTTACTCCCAATTTTTATTTGACAGTTTGTATTAATATGTTTTGTGGTAATAATCATATAAGATGACTTTGTCAGGTGCAGTAAAAGTTTACTTCCAAACATCCATTTATACATATTTTCTAATTGCCTATTCATTTCATTAATCAAAAAGTCCGCGTTATAATGGAAAGAAGTAAGTGTGGTATCATCTGCATTTTGTACGCAATTTAATGTGGTTGACAGATGAAAATTGTTGACGTCAATAAGAAATAGTAATGATCCAAGAAGAGATCCTTGTGGGACTCCACAAGTTAGCATCGCCTTGTTGGATTATTATCATATATGTACTGATGGCGATTTGACAGAAATGATTTAAACCAGTCGAGGATATTTCTTCTTATTCCGTATGTGTAAAATTTATTGAATAAGATTTCATGCGAAAATGTGTCAAATTTTTTTCCACTGTCATGGTTATTTTCAGTTATTCCAGTCCAGTCAAAAGCTATTATTTCTCCTGGGAATTTTAGTTTGTTATTTTAACTGTAAGATCTATAGTCAACTTTTATATTTTCCTCTGATTAACATGGTGTACGTGGGCAAGTGATCTGTGATATTTAATATAATTATACCCGAGATGCAGTCAGCGGGGACCGCACACATGTCTGATCTAGTAGAGTCGAAATTCAATGTCATTGTTAAGTCAAGTTGGCTTTGTATTAGCTAATTTAAAACCGCGTGCAGTCATGATGTTGTAAAGGAAACTTGCCTTATTATTTGAACGTTCTTTTGCGAGATCATTATTTAAATATCCTGCAATAAAACAGTTGTCATGAATATAATTGGAGGTTAGAATTCTATCGATAGTCGTTGGCCGGTAAATGTCTAAAATTGAATAGTGGATGTTATGAACATATTAAATTTCAATTGCAAATGTTTCCGAGGTATTGTTTATGTTTGTCAATTCTTCGATACTTTTATCTCGTAGTTTGAGTCTACAAATATAGTTCCACCTCGACCCCTATTGTTAGCCCTACATACATGGTTGCTTGTGTTGTGTACCCTGGGATGTTTAAAAAGATATTATCATTTAACCAGGTTTCAGTTAATATAATGCACGTGAATTTATGTTATAATAATTTTAGGTTAGCTGTCAATTGGTCAAAGTGGTTTGGGAGACTGCGAATGTTTAAATTTAGGAAAGACAGGTTGCCATTGTTGTATTTCTTGTTTAAAAAGTTGTCTACTGAGATATAGTCGTCGAAGTTGACTACGTTTTCAGATTCTCTAATTTCATTTACAGTATTGAGGGTATTCAAAGTGTTCATCATGATGTAAAGATTAGGGTAATACGGTAATAGAAATAATAACAGGTAAGTAAAGATTTATACAGTGTGTATATATATATACAACACATGCAAAAAAAATAAAAAATAAAAAGCAGCTGTAGTAAAGCAAGAACGTGATATTATACTGGGTGATCCAGATAAATGGGACCCACAAAAAAAAGCCAAATATTCTTAATATTTAATTCCTTTCATAAAAACTATATATCATTCGAAAGAGTAGAGTTACAAGTTTATTATGAAATATTTATTTTTTTAAAATGACTCCTTTCAAATGTGCTCCATTAGTTGCCATTTGTGATGGCGGCCTTCAATTCTTGCAAGGTCGTTGGGTTATTTCTGTAGACCATACTCTTCAAATATCCCCAGAGATAATAATCTAAGGGAGAAAAATCCGAAGACCTTGCGGGCCATTCAACGTCTCCAAATCTTGAGATTAACTCGCCTGGAAACGTTTGACGCAAAACTGCCATGCAGTTCCTCGTGGTATGGCAGGTAGCTCCGTCTTGTTGGAACCAGTGGTTTTCTAGACAAAGATCTCTTAATTTAGGAATAAGGAAATCGGTCAACATTTTTTTCGTAGCGATCACCATTTACAGTGACCGTGTTTCCGGTGGAATCCTCGAAAAAGTACGGCCCTATGATCTGAGATGCAGTAAAACCACACCAAACAGTTACACGCTGACTATGCAACGGGACTTCGGTAATATTCAATGGATTTTCTGTTGCCCAGAAACGACAATTTTGTTTGTTTACAGTTCCATTCAAGTGAAAATGGGCTTCGTCTGACATAATCAAAGTTGCTAGAAAATTGGTGGTGTCATTTACCTTCTGTTGGATCCATTGACAGAATTGTCGTCTTCGTGCGAAATCTCCATCGTTTAGTTGTTGCACTGTTTGAATTTTATATGGAAAGAGCATTAAATTTTGCTTCAATATACGGTGTGTTGTTCCATATCCAACTCCTAACAGCTGAGAAGCACGTCTGATGCTTATGTTAGGATTATCCTGTACAATTTCATGAGTTCTGTTAATGATCTCGTCTATCCTTGCTGTGCGCACTCTTCCAGTTGGTTTTCTTTTTCCAATGCTGCCAGTTAGGGAAAAATTTCTGACACACCGACGGATTACTTTCTTAGAAGGTGATTTTGACATCTGAAAATTTGTCTTGAAAGATCTTTGAGCTGAAACTACACTTCTTCCATGCTCATAATATTGCTCAGTTATGAAACGCAGCTGTTCCACAGTCCATGCAGTCATCTTGAAGGGTTAGTTTTAACTAACACTTTTATTATATTTTGTATCTTATCTTGTCTTGTATTGTCAAAACCTATACAATCCTGTACAAACTTGTAACTATCCTCTTTCGAATGATGCGTATGATTTTATAAAAGGACTTATACTTTAAGAGTTACAGGGGTTTCTTTTGGGTCCCATTTCTCTGGATCACCCTATATATATATATATATATATATATATATATATATATATATATCCACAATGAGATTGTAGTTAAAAAGTTAGAAAATTATAAAAACTTTAAATTAAAAATTATATCACTTTAAAATCTTAAAATTAGCAATTATAAAATTTGAAGAACTATAAAACTTACAAAATTATAAGATTATAAGGATTATAGAATTATAAAATTTTAAGACAGCATAAATATGAAATTTTGATTTTTTTATTTTTCTTTAATTATTATTAATAAGAAAAATGATGCATAATGATAGGTTACGTAATTTATAGGTTTACTTAAGACGTGGATTATACTAATGGCAATTCTATTTGTAGATGCTACCGAAAGTTGTCGAAATCATGTTGAGTATGAATCGACGCTCTTTGTCCTTCTTGGGACTTATACCGGATTATACCGTCTCGTACATAACAGGAATAAAATATTTTTTCTTTTTTGAGTTTTAATAATTTATCAAAAATTTATTTTCTGTATTCACAGAGTGAGTCATTATTATTAATAATTATTATTAATACTTGTATATATATATATATATATATATAATATATAATCATGCGGGTTGCTTCTGCAAAGCTTCAATTTAATATTTAGGAGAAATCCAATGACAAGTAGGAATGTAAATGCCATGAAAAGTCTTCTTTAATGCGCAACGTTTCGAGCAATACGCTCATCTTCAGGCTAAATAATAACAATATGAAATTAAAATCAATAAATAAATGAAACAAGACAAAATAATTTCTATACAACCTATTCTTAAAAGCAAAATTTAAAAAGACTAAAAGAAGAGGGTTAAATTCAAAGTTATATAAATTTACATATAAAATTACAAGAAATTTAAAAAGTTATTTTTAAATTACATATAGTAAATTTGAAATTAATACAATGGAATAATTAACACTACTAACCCTTCATTGCTGGTTCCGAGGCACAAGTAATTCAAAACAAAACAAAGGGAACATACTATGGGTTGGGTGGTTGGAGAGTTATAAGTTGGGGAGGGGAATTATAAAAAATTTAGAGGGACAGCTGAGGAATCAACGTTTAGAGAAGGGGCCAATGTTTTAATATAAAGAGATTCCAAAATTCTAAGTGAGTTGGGACAAGAATTACAACCGAGAATTTTAAAATTATCTAAAGTGACAACAGTTTTACATTTAATACTATGTTCCCGGATACTAGAGGCTGTCCCTCTAAATTTTTTATAATTCCCCCTCCCCAACTTATAACTCTCCAACCACCCAACCCATAGTATGTTCCCTTTGTTTTGTTTTGAATTACTTGTGCCTCGGAACCAGCAATGAAGGGTTAGTAGTGTTAATTATTCCATTGTATTAATTTCAAATTTACTATATGTAATTTAAAAATAGCTTTTTAAATTTCTTGTAAATTTATATAACTGAATTTAACCCTCTTCTTTTAGTCTTTTTAAATTTTGCTTTTAAGAATAGGTTGTATAGAAATTATTTTGTCTTGTGTTTCATTTATTTATTGATTTTAATTTCATATTGTTATTATTTAGCCTGAAGATGAGCGTATTGCTCGAAACGTTGCGCATTAAAGAAGACTTTTCATGGCATTTACATTCCTCCTTGTCATTGGATTTCTCCTAAATATTATATATATATATATATATATGGTTTGATATTTCTAACTGCACTTCTTATTTGCGATTTCCACAGTCAGTCACCCAATTTGAATTTTATGATTCTTTTGTAAGTGTCATTATTTTTTCCGACTCTTTGTGACTCCGTAATGACATTTTGCGGAATGTTTATACAGAGTTTTTCTTTGATGGCGTCTCTGACAATTTCGCTGGAGTTTTCACTTGGGGAGCCTTGAGGCTCTCCAGGTCCCCTGATTAAGTATAGGTCCTTGTGCGGTTCCTATTTGAGGTCGCTATTTAACCTCTCGTTTGCTACTGCCTGGTTATATATATATATATATATATATATATAACAAAGATGTTCAAACCAGGATTCGATTACGCGACTCCTTCAGTAGGAGTCACGAGCGGTATCATCACACTACAATGGGATAAAAGTTAACACAATCTGTCATATATTTAAACGATCAAGGAAACACGCAACGCTTTCGCGTCCAGAGGTGTTTTACGATGTTAATCTCCGCATCGAGGTAATACCACTGTTTGATTTAAATCTGGTACAGCAATGAGTTCCCATTCAAGAAATAACATGCATGAGCACGCGTGGGTTTTGGTTCATACACAAACCAAGTGTGCCCATGCGCTTCACTCCATATATATATATATATATATATATATGCGGAAACAAAAATCGTGTCCACGTCAGAAAGCCAGAAATAAGTAAATACAGAATATGAAACATGACAACATTAACACCGAAATTAGTTGCCATGGAAACGTTACATATGTATATTGCGTCATAGCAATCGTGGAAATTTTGCGTAACTATTAATTATTTCATTTCACATTTTAGATACGTTCGAGCTTGAAATGTTGTTTCAGTACTAACGATATCGAGCATACGAAACTATTGTGTAGCTATAGGTTATATTATGTAGAGGACGCGGAGTCAGACAGAACGAAAAAATCCATCGCCTAAAATATCCTGCCAATCTCCAGAACCTTACATCTTCACTTTCCGAAATCTTTATTTGTTTAAAGGGTTGTACTAGAAAGAAGACATGTCTGTATAATGCCATTATTACTTTCATTATCATATAAATGTAATAATGTGACCTACGCATGCGCATGCGTTTTCAGTATCACCTAGAAGGTTGGAGCCAAAAGAACAATTTTGGTCAGAGTGTATAAAGATCAACCCCTATCGGGAGGCCCATGGACGATCCCTCTCTTTCCCGCGGGGGACAAAATCTTGAAACTACTCTAACTTCTGAACCAATGATCCGACATCAATGTAAGAGGCATTCATGGATTCCTACTGAGGAGTAGCACACACTCAGAAACATACTTAAAAAATTTCAGAAGTTGGAAGTAGATGTTTATAAGTACATTATTAAGCTAGAGAACAAAATTAATAATTGCTTGAAAGCTTTTAAATGAAAACGAAATGAAAATGAAAAGGTTTATTGGCAGACTATAGTCCATATGACAAATATTAATACTACAATGACAGTTCACATACTAAGGCTAAAAATATACACAATTGATTAGAAATAATACAGTAATGTCAAAGTTAGCTACAGACAGACGTTTTCGTACCAAAAATTCCATAGCTTAGAGGATAAACGGCAGGACTCATGGATAACTTGGATAATCGGGTTGGTTGATTTTTTAATTTTTTGCATTAGACTGTATTCAGCACGTCTTGTTACCTCCGGAAGCTCGGGACATTGCGGGTAGCAAACATTTGCGAAGCTGAGCATCTCGGGGGTAATTTATGTAAGAGTCTAAAAAATTTGTTGTACAGCAAGTTTAGGGTTCTGCCAGAACCTTTTTATAATTCACCCAGAGTTGCTGTCCGTATATATTACTGCAGAAAGTACGAAAGAGAGTGTCTTTAGCTTCACTTGTACAGAACCGAAAGTTCCTTATAGTCATATTCGCTTTAGCACAAAGGCTTCCAGATTGTTTTCTTATATCCGAGTCATCACTGAAGGAGCTGGTAATAGTTTGACCCAAATACTTAAATTCTTGTACTTCCTGAATTACTTCACCATTCATTTTAAACCTTATATCAGCTGCAGATTAGGATGAAATTGCATAACCTTAGTTTTTGTAACATTAAAAAGAATATCATGTTTCTGCGAATACACTTCGCAGACTTTTAGTAGCCGATCCAGACCTTTAACAGAGGGACTTATTAACACCATATCATTGGCATAAACTAAGTTATTTATCCTCGTGTTATCTATACAACATCCCACTGTTGCATCATTAAGTGAAGCAATTAATCCGTCAATATACACATTAAAGAGCATAGGGGGGAGCAAGGAGCCTTATCTCACCCCGCAAGAGGAGCCAAAACATTCGGATATTACATTGCCCCACCTAACTGTAAAAGATTGGTGGGAATACCAAAATTTCAATAAATTTAATATGTACATGGGAACCTTCCTGTCTTCTAGTTTTTTAAATAAAATATTGTGGTTCACTCTATCATATGCCTTACTTATATCGAGGAAACAACTATGAATAGTTGAATTACTCTCAATGTATTTAGATAATGTTTCTTTAAGTACATAGATACACAGGTCAGTTGAGTGGGACCTTTTAAAATCAAACTGATTAGATGTCCATAGGTAATTATTTAATCGGAGTAACAAGAGTTTTTCTAGTAGTTTCGAGAAGCAGGAAGCGAGAGCAATAGGCCTGTAATTATTGCTGGACAGAATATCTCCATACTTATTTTTGACCAGGGCAAGATATATACCCTCATGAACCCTGCAGGGATATGGCTATGAGCAAGCATGGCTGATAAGAGCACTGATATATGCAGACATACTACGTCATTGGCATATTTTAAGTGCTCATTCGATAGGTCATCTACCCTTGACGCAGAACCAGTCTTTAACTCTTTAATTGACCTCTTTACTTCAGGAACTGATATCAAAGTATTTTCCCTTGTCCCTCCCACAGGCGTTTCGCTGCAATCTATCAAGATTATCCCTACTCACACTGTTAAGAATGTTAGAGTAGTATTTTTTCCACAGCTTTGCGATTTCATTCTCCCCCAACACCCCATCGATTGTCGGAGGGAGGAACACTTTTGACACCCTTTTGATTCTTAACAAATTTCCAAAGTTTGTTATTATCGTTATTTATGCGAGCTTCAAAGGCTTTTGATGCTTGAATAGACTCTTCTTCCTGTTTACATCGCCTTATGGCCGCCTTATACTGACCCCTGCTTCTACACATATTCATGTATACTGGTTCTAATCTGGGTCTACCAAAAATGCACCACAAATCATAGGCGTCTTTCGATTCCCTCTTCAGCGGGGCAATAAAATCATTCCATCCAAGAATAATCGTAGAATGATAGTTGTAAGATTTAATCAAGGGGCTTCCTGCTTCTCTTAACAGGGATAGTATTCTATTCTCTGTTGCATATTAACATTAGACCAATCGACGCGATTATTCTTACCTATTGAATTCTTCCTCTGTCGTGTTGCGCATAAATTAGTAAAATTAATTAATAGTTCTAATGGTCCTACGATCAGAAAGGAGGAAATCATACAGAATATGAACTCTAACAATTCGATCCTTTAGGTTATACTAAGTGGGACAATCATCAATCCACCTGGTGGTACCACTCATATCACTAACGTATGTAAAATTACACTGGTTACTCCTAATACATCTACATCACTTATACTTAATTAGAAGACTCGCACTGTTCCCAATCTACAAAGAATTCCGAGTTCACATGCCTGTTAGAGTGCCCCATTATTTACAGTGAGAGTATTTTGGGGTTATCTGATAATGACTTAATTTTATACAGCAAATCAATGTATTCATCTAGATTACTGCCGTGTTGTATGGTAAATAGCAGTTTACAATTAATATGCAATCATTGTTCACTTGTAATTCAATGCCTAACAATTTTACATTATCGCTTGTTAAAAATTTTATGTTTTGACAAATTTTTCCTTATTATGAAAACAACACACCAAAAGCCTACCGTAATTAATTCATCTGACAAGTCTACTGCTGATGATGCATGGTACATAAAGTCATCATGGATGGTAGAGAGGAATTTTAGCTCTTGCTTAGGTAGCCAGTGCTCTTCCAGGAGTATCAAATCTGCACTGTCACAGATTTTATGAACATCTATAATTGAATTCCTCACTGACCTTACGTTATATGAGACTATTTTCAACAAGTTATCCGCCATGACTGATAGAAAACTTATTAATCTAATTATTATAATACACAGTACAAATTTCAGGCATTATATTCTTCTAGTACTGCTCCTAGCATTTTATATGATCTCCCCCAAAAAACAAAGTGGAGTTTCCTCTTCACCCCATATTGTCTGCCACTGGTACTCCTAGTTTTAATTTGGTTAAATTTCTAGTTCCCAATATTGACCCCGTAACGCGTAATGAATACACTTTACGTAATTCTTTTATGTTTAAGCCGATTTTATCAAATCTATTAATAATAGTGGTTATTGCATGACTAGTTTTGATGTGGAATCTACCTGTTAATGAGACTGGTAGTAATATATCTAATAATTCACAGGCCCGCAATGGTTTTGTTGTCCGAAATATTTTATAACTTATATAGTAATTTTCCTGATTCCGAAAATAATATTCATTTTTCACCACGTACAGATTTTTCACAAAATGTCATATTTCATATTGTTATAATGTTATATGTTGTAATGTTTCAGACCAATAAAGACCCTAGGATCCACTGCTTGGTCTACCTAACTGTGTTCGTAATTGTGTATTGTGCATGTCCTCCGTGGTGGCGGAGGGGACCTACAGTTTTACGTGGGTTCCGAGCCACAAACCCTTAATTTTACTACCTTAAACTATACCCAATCTATCAACATATGTTTATTAGATGTGCTACTAATTCTTCTACTGGCAACTATTCCACCTATTTACCATTCTATGCGTAAAAACGTTTTTTTGGCAACTGCTGTCTCGAACCTTCTACTTGTCAACTTACACCCGTTATTTCTAGTCCTATTATATTGAGATATTTCGAAAAAGCTATCTCTATCTACGTTATCGAACCCATTCATAATTTCGAAAACCTGGATTAGATCACCCTTTAGCCTCCTAGTCTCGAGTGTAGTCAACTTTAACTCCTTAAGCCTATCCTCGTACGACTTCGACCTAAGCGACGGAATCATCTTAGTTGCTCGTCTTTGAACTCTTTCGATTTTATCTATATCTTTGCACATATGCGGATTCCAAAATTGGATCGCGTACTCCAAATGGGGTCTAACTAATGATTTATAAAGAGGTACAATAATATCGCGCGATTTGACTCAAAATTCCGAGCTATAAACTTAACACTTTGTTCGCTTTATTGACCGCTGCTGTACTTTGTTTCGCTACTTTTAAATCACCAGTGACTATAACTCCTAAATCTTTTTCCTGATCTACGCTTGCTAACTCCTTCCCTGACATACTATACGCATAATTACCGTTACGCAAACCTATATGTAAATTTTGCATTTATCGACGTTAAATCTCATTTGTCATGTGAATGACCAATCAACGATTTTATTCAGATCTTCCTAGATTTTACCTCTAGCTTCGTCATTAATCGCCTTACCACCCAACTTCGTGTCATCCGCAAACTTTGAAACTGTACTGACTAGGCCGACATCTAAATCGTTAATATATATAAGAAAGGCAAGGGCCCAATACAGAACCCTGAGGAACGCCGCTCGCTACATTAGCCTAACACGACTCCGCTCCATCAACGACCACCCTCTGTTTCCTACCTCGCAACCACTCTTCTATCCATTTTATTACTACACTAGATAGAGTGAAAGATATACTTTCCAACAAGATGGAGCCCCTGCTCACAGAGCACGCCAAACTGTCACATTCCTTGAGAACGAAACACCGAATTTTATCGAACCCAATATGTGGCCGGCTAGTAGCCCCGATCTTTCACCACTAGATTATGGTGTTTGGGAAGCCCTGAAATCCAAAGTTTACATCCCTTGTACCAATATAAGAGACATAGATGAACTACGCGAAAGAATTCTGCTCGGCTGGGAGAGAGTGTCTCAATGATATGTAAACAGGTGGGCGTCCACGTTTGGAGGCCTGCGTTGAGCAGGAAGGGGGACACATCGAGCAACTTCTCAATTAACACGAACAACATGCTAAGGTAAGCATCTATGTAGTTTGGGAGCTCTAGTCCCCTTACCTTTTTTTAATGACAATTTACCTCCAAGGGGTCACTTTTTTTTTACCCACCCTTTATATATATAATATATATATATATATATATATATATATATATATATATATATATATATATGTGTGTGTGTGTGTGTGTACACACAAGGTTTGTTCAAAAAGTATCCAGACTGATGCGATTATAGACAATATATGATACTTACAGGTTTGGGGCTTAATCTCCCTCAAAGCACTCTCCTTCTGAAGCCACACACTTTGCCCAACGATCCTGCTACTGTTTTCCGAAAGCACTTTTTGGAATGGCCAAAAACTGCTCAGTCAAATTTCTTTTAATGATCTCAACATCGTCGAATCGGTGTCCTTTCAGGGTTTGTTTGAGCTTCGAAAACAAAAAAAGTCGCATAGAGCCAAACCCGACGAATATGGAGGCTGCTGTACTTTGGAGGGTAGCTTTTTTGGCCAAAGATTGCTGGACAAATTGCGACGAGTAAGATGGCATGTTATCGTGATGAAGCATCCAGTCTCCGGACTCCCACTTCTGCTGCCGTTTCCTCCAAACTGCTTTACGTAGACGTCTCAAAACTTCAATGTAAAATTCCTTGTTGATTGCTTGGCCCTATGGAGCATATTCATGGTGCACAACACTTTCACAGTAAAAAAAAACAAGAAATTGCCGCGAAACAAAACACGTTTAACTTTATCGGCTCACTACAGTGGACTGACGCTACACAGTGAAGTGCAACCATATCAGTCAACTTCTGTCGACATGCAGAGACATGTTTAGCACGATCACAACTCCAAGCATGACCTTGTTCTAAAACAACACCCTGGCCGGATACTTTTTGAACAGACTTCGTGTGTGTGTATATATATATATATATATATATTATATATATATTGGTGAAGGCCGCTTCTGGCAAGCTTCAATTTCAATTTAAGCAGAAAGCAACAGACAAGGAAAGAAACATCCATCAAGTTGGAAAGGGACTATATTTTGTATATTGCAACGTTTCAAGCACAAACTATGCTCATCCTCAGGCAAAAATTCTAAAAATTAAAAACATTAAAACCATAATGACATTAACAAATTAAAATAGGGAAAAAAACCACAAGCATTAAAAACAAAGTCACACTAAAAAAAATTCTAAAAAGTTACAATTAAAAACCATAATGACTATTATGAAACAAAAGCGAACAATTAACAAGCTTTAAAACAATAAAAGTGACACTAAAAACGAACAATGAATAACAGCTATAAAATACAAAATGTAAAACTCAAAAAACTAAAAATTCACAGGCTATCTTTTAAAACACTAAAAAATTAAAAACCCACACTAAAAGGCACACACCTTAAGTCTAAGCAGCACAGATTCCGAGGCAAAACTAAAAAAAACAGAAACATCTAAAACCAAGTAAAGGTTGGTTGTTCAAGATGTTCAGTTTAGACGGAGGGGAACGGATGAAATATCAGAGTTAAGCGAAGGGGAGAGTTTTTTAATATACAGGGATTCTAGAAGTCTTAACGTTTGCTCACACGGAGCGGAATCTAAATGTTAAAATTAGCTAAAGTTATATCGACTTTGCATAGAACAACATGGCTGCGTATAGCTGAAGCTTCTTTAGTTTTCAAAGGTTTGTCAGTTCTATGGCTTATGCCCATATGGGCACAGAAACGCGACTCGAGGCTCCGCACAGTGCTACCAATATAGCTCCGATCACATCGGGGACACTTGAATTCATAAACGACAGCACTGCGCAGAGCATCCGATACACGGTCTTTAACATTAAAATATGAGCCAATAGAACGACGGTTGACAAATACTAGTTTAAAATCTATTTGACAATAAAATTTACTAAGAAGTGGCAGAAGGTTATTACGGCAATAGGAATTCAGATATCCCATTTCTGGGAGCACAAGATAATATACATTTTTAGGAACGTTAAAATTATACTTTTTAGGTTTGTAAATGTTAGCTAGAAATCTATTGATAGCATTTTCTACAATCTGCAAAGGATAGCCATTATTCACAAAATATTTTTTTAAAAAAACAAATTCATTATGCAGACATTGATAGTTGGAACATAAATTATACGCTCGGTTAAGTAGGGTGTTTACAGATGCCAGCTTGTATTTAAAATCACAATAACTTAAAAAATTGAGACCAAGACCAGTGAACGTCTTCTTACGATAAACTGAAGTAATAATAGAATCACTCTCTCTGCTAATCAGTAAATCCAAGAAAGGCAGCTTGGAGTCAGATTCTTCCTCCAGAGTAAACTTTATGTTTGGATGCAAGTTATTTAAAAATGTAAAAAATTGATGAGCGCTGCTAGCATCAGTAAACACTGCAAAAATATCGTCAACATAACGTCTATAAAAAATAGGCCTTATAGGGTAGGAGGCTGGGTAAACATTTTAGTTTCTAAATAGGTCATGAAACAATCTGCAGCCAAAGGGCCGATCGGAGATCCCATGCCCACGCCATCAATCTGCTGATATATATCTCCATTAAATATAAAAGTACTACCTTTAAGAGTTTGCTCTAACATAGAATTAATGTCATTTTTATCAAAACTTTGAAATTTGGGGGAATTACTAAAAACCTTGTCAAGGATAATTTTGCGAGTTTCGTCCACAGGGATATTGGTAAACAGGGAACTAACGTCAAAACTTACCAAGTAATGGTTTGAGTTAAATTTCCTATTAAGGAGTTCCCTTTGAAAAGACGCGGAATCGGAAATAGTATACTCATTTTTGGAGAAAGGGGAAAGCAAACTAACCAAAAATTTGGCAAGATTATACGAGGGCAAGCTATATGAAGCCAGAATAGGCCTCAAAGGAATCCCGGGTTTGTGTATCTTAGGGACAATATAGTCGTCCCAGATCACATCCCGTTGCAAAAAGTTTTTTATAAGTTAATAAATCTATTGCTTTTTTAGTTTTCAAAGATGACAGTAACCTATTGAGGATAAAATCAATAGGTTACTGTCATCTTTGAAAACTAAAAAAGCAATAGATTTATTAACTTATAAAAAACTTTTTGCAACGGGATGTGATCTGGGACGACTATATTGTCTCCCTAAGATACACAAACCCGGGATTCCTTTGAGGCCTATTCTGGCTTCATATAGCTTGCCCTCGTATAATCTTGCCAAATTTTTGGTTAGTTTGCTTTCCCCTTTCTCCAAAAATGAGTATACTATTTCCGATTCCGCGTCTTTTCAAAGGGAACTCCTTAATAGGAAATTTAACTCAAACCATTACTTGGTAAGTTTTGACGTTAGTTCCCTGTTTACCAATATCCCTGTGGACGAAACTCGCAAAATTATCCTTGACAAGGTTTTTAGTAATTCCCCCAAATTTCAAAGTTTTGATAAAAATGACATTAATTCTATGTTAGAGCAAACTCTTAAAGGTAGTACTTTTATATTTAATGGAGATATATATCAGCAGATTGATGGCGTGGGCATGGGATCTCCGATCGGCCCTTTGGCTGCAGATTGTTTCATGACCTATTTAGAAACTAAAATGTTTACCCAGCCTCCTACCCCTATAAGGCCTATTTTTTATAGACGTTATGTTGACGATATTTTTGCAGTGTTTACTGATGCTAGCAGCGCTCATCAATTTTTTACATTTTTAAATAACTTGCATCCAAACATAAAGTTTACTCTGGAGGAAGAATCTGACTCCAAGCTGCCTTTCTTGGATTTACTGATTAGCAGAGAGAGTGATTCTATTATTACTTCAGTTTATCGTAAGAAGACGTTCACTGGTCTTGGTCTCAATTTTTTAAGTTATTGTGATTTTAAATACAAGCTGGCATCTGTAAACACCCTACTTAACCGAGCGTATAATTTATGTTCCAACTATCAATGTCTGCATAATGAATTTGTTTTTTTTTTTAAATATTTTGTGAATAATGGCTATCCTTTGCAGATTGTAGAAAATGCTATCAATAGATTTCTAGCTAACATTTACAAACCTAAAAAGTATAATTTTAACGTTCATAAAAATGTATATTATCTTGTGCTCCCAGAAATGGGATATCTGAATTCCTATTGCCGTAATAACCTTCTGCCACTTCTTAGTAAATTTTATTGTCAAATAGATTTTAAACTAGTATTTGTCAACCGTCGTTCTATTGGCTCATATTTTAATGTTAAAGACCGTGTATCGGATGCTCTGCGCAGTGCTGTCGTTTATGAATTCAAGTGTCCCCGATGTGATCGGAGCTATATTGGTAGCACTGTGCGGAGCCTCGAGTCGCGTTTCTGTGCCCATATGGGCATAAGCCATAGAACTGACAAACCTTTGAAAACTAAAGAAGCTTCAGCTATACGCAGCCATGTTGTTCTATGCAAAGTCGATATAACTTTAGCTAATTTTAACATTTTAGATTCCGCTCCGTGTGAGCAAACGTTAAGACTTCTAGAATCCCTGTATATTAAAAAACTCTCCCCTTCGCTTAACTCTGATATTCATCCGTTCCCCTCCGTCTAAACTGAACATCTTGAACAACCAACCTTTACTTGGTTTTAGATGTTTCTGTTTTTTTTAGTTTTGCCTCGGAATCTGTGCTGCTTAGACTTAAGGTGTGTGCCTTTTAGTGTGGGTTTTTAATTTTTTAGTGTTTTAAAAGATAGCCTGTGAATTTTTAGTTTTTTGAGTTTTACATTTTGTATTTTATAGCTGTTATTCATTGTTCGTTTTTAGTGTCACTTTTATTGTTTTAAAGCTTGTTAATTGTTCGCTTTTGTTTCATAATAGTCATTATGGTTTTTAATTGTAACTTTTTAGAATTTTTTTAGTGTGACTTTGTTTTTAATGCTTGTGGGTTTTTTCCCTATTTTAATTTGTTAATGTCATTATGGTTTTTAATGTTTTTAATTTTTTAGAATTTTTGCCTGAGGATGAGCATAGTTTGTGCTTGAAACGTTGCAATATACAAAATATAGTCCCTTTCCAACTTGATGGATGTTTCTTTCCTTGTCTGTTGCTTTCTGCTTAAATTATATATATATATATACACACAGGGGATTCATGGAAATTTCATCGCTGCAATTTTATCGCCAGAAATCTCATCGCCGGAAATTTTATCGCCGGGAAATTACATCGTAAAGAATTTTAATCGCTAGGAATTTTGATCGCAAGGAAAATACATCGCCACGCCACCTAACCTAACCTAACCTAACCTTTCTCCCATCTTATCTTCTTAAAACAGGCACCTGCATGCTAAAACTAACCATTTTAATCTGATAACCTTTCTCCCATCTTAGCCAAATGAGACACTTAATCATAATCTTATAATTATCAGTCCCATGATCATTTAAAGCTTCGCATGTATAACTTATATATATGTTTACAATTAACAATAACAATAATTTTTATTGTATAAACAAATTTGCATAACAAAAGTTAACACAAAATTATTAAGAAAAATTAATTCATTGCAAATCTTGTTAATATATATATCATATATATTATTTAGAACATTTTTTTAAAATTTTGAAAATTATTTTCTATTGCGCGGCGATGTATTTTCCTAGCGATGAAAATTCCTAGCGATGAAAATTCTTGGTGATGAAATTTCCCGGCGATGAAATTCTTGGAGATGAAATTGTCGCGATGAAATTTGCGGCGATGAAATTTCCGGACACAATACTATATATATATATATATATGGGAATGAACTCAGAATGGTTCCCTGAGGGTTTTTTTTTATGATACACACAGACCGTGCATGGAACAAGGAACTCTTCTAGGAAAATCAAATCCACTATAGTCCGAATAAGTAATGGTAAATGACAAATACTATAGTTTTTTCTTTTTTATGATGCTAGCCCGACGTGGGCAACGGGTCACTCGCAAAGAAGTCCCAAAAATATAGATTCCATCACCAGCTATCTGCAAAGCAGAGAGGATCCAGCTTTGGGACAGGATCTAGGGTTTAAAGCAGCCTAGCTCAGCTACATTTAGAACCTCAATATAAGCAAAAGACTCACTGCCTTCACGTCAGATTGAATACATCAAAGAAAAAGGGGTAACTATTATATTTTTAGCCAAAAACCAAAACTTAAACCTCAACTGGCAGAATTGAGCGTCTACTTTTCAAGGCACGTAACATGTCCGTTTCATGATAGGAATGAACTCAGAATGGTTCCCTGAGTTTTTTTTTATGATACACACAGACCGTGCATGGAACAAGGAACTCTTCTAGGAAAATTAAATCCACTATAGTCCGAATAAGTAATGGTAAATGACAAATACTATAGTTTTTTTTTTTCATGATGCTAGCCCGACGTGGGCAACAAGCTGTCCTTGTGCAGCTATACATCGCTCCCAACGGCGTTTCCACTTTTGAAAGCATTCGTGGTAGGCCGTATTCCTGACCGCCTTCATTTCGTTTGTTGCATTTTGAATAATTTCTTCCACACTTTGAAATCTTCGACCTTTCAATGCAAATTTAAGTTTAGGGAAAGAAAAAAGTCTGCCGGGGACAGATCTGGAGAATACTGGTACTGCTGAATTGACAACGCCTGTGTGTGCGGGCGCATTGTCATGGTGCAACATCCATTTTCCCGCGTTCCAACATTCGGGCCGTTTTCTCCTTACTGCGTCTCGCATGCGCTTCAGTATTTCCAAATAAAACTGTTGGTTAACTGTTTGACCTCTAGGGACGAATTCGTAATGAACGAGTCCGTAGTAATCGAAATAAACGACCAGCATTGCCTTCACATTCGATCGGACTTGCCGTGCTTTTTTCGGTCTCGGGGACGTCGCGCACTTCCATTGCGATGACCGCTGTTTTGTTTCAACGTCATACCCGTACACCCACGTCTCGTCACCCGTAAAGATGTTTCTGAGAAAATTTTCATCAAGATTGGCATGTTGAAGGAGGTCTTCAGACACAAACAACACGTTGCTCTTTCTATTGGGCAGTCAAGAGTCGTGTCACAAATTTGGCTGACACACGACGCATCCCCAAATTCTCTCCGAGTCATACCTAATTTTAGTATTCAGTGGTAACCAATTTGCGCAGTAACAATTTCAATTTCTTCAGTAATAAATTAGGTTCTATATCCGATATAGAACCTAATGCATCACTGCACAGATTTTCAATTTATCACTGCACAAATTGAAATTATTACTGTGCAAATTGGTTATCACTGTACACTAAAATTACTAGTAGATATGCTCTGAGTATCGTGTGGCATGATCCCATCGAAATACCCACTTCGTCTGCGACTTTCCTGACTGTCAGTCTACGGTTCCCTCGAATCATTTCACGAACAAAAGCAACATTGTCATCAGTTCTTGAAGTGGAAGGTCGTCCCACCCTTGCATCGTCCTCCGTCGACGTTCGGCCTTCCTTAAAGCGCTTGTACCACTCAAAAGTGGTTGTCCGACTTAAGGCGTCATTGCCAAATGCTGTGTTCAGCATGGCATGGGTTTCAAAAGCAGTCTTGCCCAGCTTAACGCAAAATTATTTTATGCACACACGTTGTCAAAATGCGAAAAAAAACACAAAATTACTTCACAAAACAGTAAATATCGAGAAAACAAAATACAATATCAACCGTCTTTGGACACAGATTGAGTCATACTACAACATAACCGCGCAGCATAACCAGTTCTGGAACTTTTTAAACACACCTCGTGCGTGTATATATATATCTTAATTGTAAGTGTATCCCTAATGTATAAAATTAAGATAAAAGTTTTTATGTATTCAAAATACGTTTTGTAAATGCATTTCTTCTGTAAAGCAAAGTTTGCGCCAAAGATATAAAGTTAAATTGACTCGTAAATTGTACTCTTCTACTCTAACAGTTGCCTCATCATATATAATAGAAGTGCCCTTATTTTAATAGTAATAAACTTGCACACACACACACACACACACAGTATATGCTGTGTGTATATATATATATATATATAGTTTCCTTGTACCTCGTGGGGAATGGACGCGATGTTTCTCTCTCTGTATTAACATCCAAATAAAAAGGGAATAAACTTCTCGGCGGTTTATTCTATTCACATCCGAAAGTGTATAAAGTATCAATGAATCCATGTATATAAATTATAAAGTGAAATTCATTAATTTAAAGAAAGGGCAATACAGTTTACATAAATTATCACCAGTTTAACGTATACTGTATATTTAAACCGTAATACGGTTGGCATTCGAGAAAAGTTTGAAACAAGGCAGGAAAAAGGTCATAAAATGCAAAGGTCAGAAAACCCTAATAACCATCAAAAGGGAAGAAAAGAGAAAGAAAAGAAAAAAAATTTGTGTGTGTATTTCTTTTTACGATAATTAATGAATAGTATGACCATGGGTCCAAATTCCCCTTAATCTGCAATTTGTGTAATTTGGAAACAACTGAAAACGCAGGAATTAGGTGTGATTTCTGTCAAAAACTGCACGACTATATCTACATGAATTGGGATGATAGGAAAATATCCCTCGTCTCGAACATTAAACAGATCGCGGGGGTCAAATTTCTGTGTGACGCATGTACACAGACTGTAAACTCTTTTGCTGTATTTAAAGAAATAGAGAAAGCGAATACAAGAGTCACAGAAAAGGGGGAATAATGGGAAAAGAAGAGTCCCGAAATGTCCCAATACAGCAACGGGTGAATGAGAGACAAACAAATAAAAATATAACACGGAATGAAGACATAAAAGAAAGAAAAGAGATGAGTAAAATTTGCAATGTAGTAAAACTGCCCAACGAGGAAAATGATAAAAAGATAAAAACTAAAAATGTAAGATATAAGCAACCAACAAATACTGAAAACGTAAGAAATGACAAGGATAATAGTAAAAACAATGATAAGACTAATGAAAATAATAAAATAATGATAATAATAAAATGAAAAACATTGAAAATAATCATATGACAAGAAATAGAGGTGTAGAAAATATCGTCTGTAAATACTACGCAAAAGGGCAATGCAGATATCGGGATGGGCAATACATCATGTACATTTTCCCATATGTAATGTGCCTCGCCTCACACACGACTCCGTACATGTGGCAACGTCGCAGTGATAGTCAAGGTACCGCAACTGGGGGGGAAGGTGGGGTGGAGGGGGGACAACCTAGTCCAACAACATAAAACACAGACATATACTGTATATCTAAAGGACAATTGAATGTGCAGTCATTGTCATACAGGTAATTATAATGTAATGTCTATGTTCATAAAGATAAACAATTAATATGATCGTGAACAGCGTTGAACTCCATGTAGTGGAAGTTGAACGCTATTACTGTGTACGCCACACACACACACATATATATATATAATATATATATATATATATATATATACTGTATATATGCCCGGTTAGGTTAATTGAATGTCCGGTTAGGTCAACTGAATGCCCGATTAGAGTAATTGAATGCCCGGTTAGGTGAATTGAATGCCCGGTTAGGTTAATTGTACGCCCTTGACGATTGGTCAGGTTAAGTCGTGATATTTTCGTTAAACTAACGAAAATATTACGACTTAACCTAACCAATCGTCAAGGGCGTACAATTGACCTTACCGGGCATTCAATAATTTTACCGTAGTTTTGATATATATATATATATTATATATATATATATATATATTATATATATATAACCTCGGAAGCCGACGCCACATAGCCTACACACACACACACACACACACACACACATATATATATATATATGCTAGAGCTCTGCCCATTTTGTGTCACTATCTTTATGACGTGTCTATGATGTCACTATCTTTCAACCAATCCAGAATACAGAGGCCTCCAGCGACCTCAGATGACCTCTGAGGAGGCCAACGCCTATTGCCTATGTTCTTCCCCGTCTCAGTTACCCCTATCCCCCAAGTCTCATCCAAATCTGACCAGTGGTTTGGCCGGCCATAAGAAACAAAGAAATTTCGCAGGCAGTTCGACTGTCACAATTATAAGTATAGATACGGTTCCATTATGATTACTGCAATAGGGTGTGTCGAATTTTTCAACTTTCAAATTCCAAATATGAGGGGTGCTAAAAAGTTGCAGCATGACTTAGGAATTCTAAAGATATTTTTGTTAATTTAATATAATTTAGTTTTGCTTGGTAAGAAGCTACATAAAAATAGTTTTTTTTTTACTTTTTTGTGGAATTATATAATAATTATTATATTAATAATTATATATGCTGTATATATAATGCACTGCTGTTTTTGCTTATTTCACAGGTTGAAACATATTCATCAGTGTGCTGAAGATTACTTGTCCGTCAGTGCTACCATCCTAACCAGTGGGAATTGACCTACAATGGCTTCTAAAAGGAGGACAAGACTGGGGACATTCACACATATGAGCAACCTAATTGGAACTGGTAGAGAGTTGTTGCCCTCTGAACTCCCAACTCTGCGAGACGTTCTGAAATATGGGCTACTGCTAAGAGAACAAAGTGGTGAGGATGTGAGAAACTACCCAGCAGCCAGTCTTGCAAAGGACATTTACCCTAAAGTGCTTGAAAAGTGGGAACGAGCAAACAGTTCTTTTGTAGCCCCCGTTGTAAATTCACGAGTCACAATCTTAAACAAGATCCAAGAGAGCTGGGAGCAGGCCAAAAACATATCTCTTGGGAGAGGAAAGCTACATGTCAAAGAGGCTTTCATTGCAAAACTTGACAAGCTTTTTGACATCCTCAGTTGCAAGTGTAAAATTGTTCTCTGCTCTGAATTTGGCTGCCTTGCAGATGCTGGTTGCAAAAACGAAACTCACATTAACTGTACATGCCCTAGGGAGATGAAGATCCCTGTGAAGGAACTTGCTTTCATTAAAGGTCAGAGAGACAAGTCTGGTTCTATTGGACCACATCAGATTGGCTTGCCAGATCAACCTGAGCACAACAGACAAGTCAAAAAGCAGAAGCGGCAAGAAGACAAAAGAAGGCTTGCTGAATATAAGCAGACAAGTAAGCAGGATGTTTCAATGCCATCAAATGAAATAATTTTCTCTGATGATGAAAATGAAGAACAAATAGCTGATGCTCAAGATGGAAAGGATGGAAGTTATGAAGTGACATTAGAAATACCAAGCACGTCTTCAACTTCCAATAAAAAGCCAGAGTACAACACATTAGAAATACCTAATGTTGCTATGCATAGCATCAGATATGGTGTTGGCCTGCGTGCCACAGCTGCCATCACCACTGCTGCCTTTATGGATGCTGGCTTGATCACTGAAGAAGACAAGAGACTTGTAGTTGATCACAATAAAGTGAAGAGGGCCCAAGAAAAAGTTATGAGATCCCTGGATCAGGAATTTGATGATCTTTGTAAGAAGGGTGAAATTGACTGCATCTTCTTTGACGGCCAAGATACAACTAAAGTTATGCTGAAAGCAGACAATTCAGATCGTCAGTTCCCCAGCATCATCAAAGAAGAGCATTATTCTGTGTGCGGTGAGCCAGGTGGAAGATATCTCTACCACTTCACTCCTGAGAAAGGCTGAACGAGAAAAAAACCTGCTGAAGTTATTGCTGATAATCTTGTAGATTTCATGAAGAAGAAGGGCATTGATAAAAGCCTGCAGGCCATTGGAGGTGATTCTAAATGTTAACACTGGCTGGGAGGGTGGTTCCATGCATTGGGTAGAGGTCAAGCTTTGCCGTAAGCTGATCTGGTTGGTTTGTGCCCTCCACACTAACGAGTTACCCCTGCGACACTTGATCACAGCACTGGATGGGAAGACCTTGTCTAACAACAAGTGGACAGGTAACATTGGCAAGATGCTAGACACTGCAACCGAACTTGAAATTGATCCTTCATTCACCAAACTCTCAATTGGAGAGCCTCTTACTTCACTGAGTGACAATGTCGTAAAGGATCTCTCTACTGATCAAGCGTACGGGTATAGGATCACACAGGCCATAAGGACAGGAGAACTTCCCACAGATCTGGCCCTTCTTGAAATTGGTCCAGTGAGCCATTCAAGGTGGTTGACAACAGCAAACAGGCTTTGTCGCATATGGGTTTCAAAACATGGCCTTAAAGGCAAAACCCTCAACAACTTAAGACTGATAGTGGAATACATTGTTGGTGTGTACTACCCCTGTTGGTTCAACATCAAAGTAAAACACTCTTGGGTGGAAGGCCCACGCCACATCTTGTTTCAGCTGCGGCTAGTTAGGCTGCAAAGGAAGGCTGTAGTGGATGCTGTTTTGCCAACCATCAAGCGCTCAGCATGGTATGCATTCAGCGAAATGATAATCCAGACACTCTTGTGCTCAGATGACAGTGAGGAGAGGAGAGCTGGTGTCCAAAAGATTGTTGACATGACGGGTGGAGATGATGACACACTTGGAGATCTTTCTGTACGTCCCAGGAAGACACCTTCCATCAACCCCAGTGCTTCTTCCGTGTTGGAGCTGACAGACTGGTCTGACGGGGTATTTGAACCTCCTTTGACATGTAAACTGACTACAGCGGAAGTAAAGAAGTTCTTTGACAAGCCTATGCAAGTTCCACAGTGGCCCTGTCATGCTCAGTCAATAGAGAGGTGTGTGAAACAAGTCACAGAGGCAGCAGACAGGGTGTATACACATGAGAAACGTGAGGGCTATATCAGAGGCCAAGAAGCAAGTCGGCGGCTGATGTCCAAGAACGAATCAAAGCAAGACTTGATGAAACTTGTTGTTTAAATATATTTTTTTACTGATGTCATTACTTTCTAATGTTGTTTTATGATTACAAGGATATGTTTTATGATTACTAGGATATGTTTTATGCAGAGAAACTAAAAATTTTATAGCATTACCTGACATTTTGAGAAGCTAAAATTAATAAATGTTGTTTTCCGAGAGCAATTTATGTGCTTTTTAATCAAACGTAGATTTACCAAGCTAAGTGTTGAGCAATCACAAAAATAATAGCAGATTTGAATTCTTCACATCCAAAAACATATTTTTAAAACCCCTCAGTGAAGGAATTGGCAAAAATTAATTTTCACCTCCCAAATTGACACACCCTATTACTGCAAGTCTATATGAACAGCTACCACAATACAACATTTTATATACGAGTGAATTTGAACCAAAAGTAGACATTACAGAACCAACCTCCACACTCCCTCATTCCCCTTCCCCACCCACCAATCTTCTTTCTATTACGTTTGCTCATCATTATCATATACTCATCATCCTTTGTAGATGTTTTTCGCTTTCATCCTCAACCTGTTTTGTTCTTCACATCCCCAGTTTGTGAGTGGTGAGAAAGTGTTTTGGAAACAGTCAGAGGCGTACCGAAGGGGAGGGCGACAGGGGCAATGGCCCCCCCCTTGAGCTAATAAATTACTATTTTGATTATTTTTACGTATTTAATTTACATATTCAATTAAATATTTTACATATTTAATTTCATGCGCCAATCGAAAAATGTTAGCTAGCTTTCTAACGGTTTTGTGCTTCATGAGTATTGCGCCATTTTTCATGGCACCTGGCAACCGCAGTTTATCGATTTTTGTTTGCATTCATTTAAATATTTAGTTTGCGAACTTTCTAAATTTTGATAATTTTAAGTACTGATTAAAACTTTGTGTGTATGAATGTGTGTGTGTGTGTGATCATTTGTGAAGGCCGCTTGGTCTCAAACATGTAACTAATAAATGAAATGAAACATTAAGTATGTTATTTTTAAAATTTGGTATTGTTTTTTACACATTTTAAAATTTAGTTTCAAAGTTTTCATTTAATTTACAATTTTTCACATTGTATTGCACACACAAAATTTTGTGTGGATTTTGTTTGGATTTTTTATTTCATTATAATGGACTTTAATGTTATGGTTAGTAATAATTCCTATTTCTATTTGTAACTTTGTAGAGTACTATTTGCAGGTGTCACAGGACTAAAGATAATGGACCTTTATAATTTTTTTTTAAAAATGTTCAAACTGGCAGTGGTTCTACAGAGCATGATGATCAAAGTACTGTTAATCCCAGTAAAATTGCTAGGTTACAACAGGATGAGAATGAAAGTGAAAAAATTTCGGCGGCTTCGGCGCTAGCTCTTGCCTCCCCTACTACTAAAAATCTAAAATGGCTTAGGATCCCCAAAACTCTTAATCCGGCCATGAGAATAATTTTCTTTTATAAAGGTAACAGTCCAAGGAAATGCTTAATCTCGAAATTAGCACTTTTTTATTCTTGTTAATACAAATCTGACCATCCTAATTGCGGTTTGCATTGAATATTATGTCACTAATCAGATTATCATAATTTTTATATTTTTTATAATATAATTTTTATATTTTTATTCATAATGTGTCTTAGCAGTAGCTAGTTAGTCATCTCTAACTGAACGACAAGCTCATCATGAACGTACATAAAAATTATTTATCTCTATTTCAATTATACTTCGACGATTAGTTCCAAGTTCGCCTCCCCTCCTTGGCAAATTTCTGGGGACGCCCCTGGAAACAGTAGACATTGATACTCTAGCTTTAGCAGCCATTTGTCTTTGAGTGTTGCCTTCTTTATGGAGAACAATAATTTTCAACCTATTCTTGTATGAAACTTCTTTATTTGGAGCCATTATACTATCTTATATGTAAAAAAAATTAGAAGAGACATTTTTTTGTATTAAAGTTTAACAAATAAGATGATATTTTTAAAGAAACTTGCGATTACATGAGGGTATAAACAACATGTGTGAGTCATTAAATCTATAAAACATGTTATTACATCAAATTGAATAGTATATTTACCAGTAAAGAACCTGGCCCTCAAAATTAGCAAAATCAATAAAAACTAGTGGTGTACTGATTCATTAGCATTGGCAGAATCGACCATTTTTTGGGCATTGGCAACGGCCAAATTTAGCTGATTCTCTTACTGATTATTTGAAATTTTAAAATATTTCATTACAAAACAAAATCCATATTTACAGAAAATTCAACACCAAAAAACACTATGATAATTTATACTCATTTCAAAGTGTAATTATATAAAAATATTTTACATTCACAAAAATGGCAAAGCATAGTAAGTTAAGTTGTCCATAAATTTATATTTTCTCCACTAGCTAATCTCTAAATATTATAAACTATTGTAATGTAATTGTAATTGGTTGTGTAATGTCTATTTTTGGTTCAAATTCACTGGTATATAAAAAGTTGTATTGTGGTAGCTGTTCATATAGACTTGCAGTAATCATAATGGAACCTTATTACTGTATAAGACTAGTAAACTAAATGGAGTTCAACGCTGTATACGATCATATTAATTGTTTATCTTTATGAGCACAGACTTTACACTATAATTACCTGTATGTCAATGAATGCACATTCAATTGTCCTTTAGATATATATGTCTGTGTTATATGTTGTTGGACTCGGTTGTCCCCCCTCTACCCCCACCTTCCCCCAGCTGAAGTACCTTGACTATCACTACGGTGTTGCCACATTTACGGAGTCGCCTGTGAGGCGACGAACATTACATATGCAGGTAACTGTACATCCTACGTTATGTAACTCACATTACACAAAAGGATATTGCAAATTTGAAAAGAAGTGCAAGTTCCACCATCTTACTCTCTGCAACACCTATGCAAGATATGGGAGGTGCAAATACGGACAAAAATATCGTTACCACTACCCTCAAAGAAACGCAACAGGTGAACAGGAAAAACGAGCATCAAAGAGAGCTACCAATTTTTTAGACGTAGCCAACACAATTCAGCTGCTAAATACCATCCAGTAAATACAAAGTCAGCTGTCAAATATAGGAATCCGAGTGCCGGACAGAAGGCACGCACTAAGACACTTCATGCGTTATCGGGACAGCAGGTACCGACAAAGATAAAGAAAGGCAAGTTCTTGGAGGACCACAAGGCAACGAAACCGGTACCACCATTGGAAAACGAATCGGAACCACATGTATGTAAAAACGATAGAGAAAAAATGAAAATAAGCCAAGCCAACATTCAGGGCCTTAAATCAAATCATTCCCCGGACAGTTTTATACCTGAAAGGACTCATGCAAGAAACCAGAGCAGACTGCATGCCTCACGGAAACCCATCTAAAGGACTGCCAGGTGAACTGTGAAAACTGAGTTTTGTGTTGACAAAAAAGAAATACAAATTGACAACTATAACATACTCCGAGCTGACAGAACAGTAAGACGTAGAGGAGGATGTGTTATTTACACACGCAAAAGTCATGGCAGAAATGACTATAAGCACTTCAAACAGCTACGTAGAATGTGTGGCAGCAAAAGTTAAAAAAATAAATATGAAAATTAAATCGTAATGTACAGAACCCCGAACACACCAACCTCAAAATTTTCAGATTTCATTACAGAGGTCAGAAACTCCAGTGAATGCTGTGGTGATTTTAATTTTCCATTCATGAAATATAAAAGGATAGGAAACAATATATGTATACACCAGGACGAGGCGGGCACACGAGAATACCAGGAGCAGGTAAAAATACTACTAGCTCTAACCAATGAATTTATGTTAACACAAGAAATAACAGAAAACACAAAAAAACAACTGCCTTGATTTGGTATCCACAAACAACAGCAACCTAATTGATAACGTAGAAATAACCCCAATTATAATATCGGATCACAACATTATTGAAATAACAACCAATATAAAAGCAACAGGAAAGGAAAGAACACGAACAATAGAAAGAAGCAAATTCGAAATTTTTAATTTCACTCCAAAGCTATAAACTGGGAAGGTGTTCCATCCAGCATGGAAGTAATAGATTGGAAAACCATCTTCAAGGCCAAGACAACGGAAGAAATACTAATGACCTTTGAGGAGATGACGTTGGAAATTGTGGAAAGACATGTCCCAAAAATATAACAAAGAGGAAAGAGAAGCAGGTTCGAGAAAAAAAGAGGTCATTGTTCCGAAAGAGAAAAAGAGTGACTGCAAAATTAAGTAACTGCAAAGACAACAACATCAGTAAAATATTAACTGATAAACTGCAGAGTATCGATTGTGTCATACTGGAACTAATTGAGAAGCATACCGAAAAAGAAGAAAACGACACTATGGAAGCGATAAAGGTTAACTCAAAGTACTTCTATAATTTTACAAAAAAGAAGTCGAAAAATCACACGACTATCAGACCTTTGAAAAATGAAGCCAATGCTTTATCTGATGACCTAACAGAAGTATCTGAAATATTAAGATCTCAGTGCGAATCATCTTTCAGTATCCCAAAAACTGACAAACTGATATGTGAGAGAAAAGTGTTCTTTGAAGAACTACAAGGGGAAAGTATAACGGACTTCGACTTTACAATACAGTAGATGATATTACACAAGCTAGAGGGAAAGTAAAAGCATATTCTGCGGAAAGACCGGACAAATGGAATGCCACACTGATCCAAAACTGCAAGAATGCAATCGCAGAGCCCCTATGTTGGATATGGAGACGATCACTAGACATGGGAGAAATACCGGGCATCCTGAAGAGAGCGAGCATAGTCCCAATATATAAAGGAGATCGATCCGAGGCCAAAACTATAGGCCAGTGTCACTTACATCTCATCTCGCTAAAATATTTCAAGGAATAGTTAGAGAAAATCTATGACTTTTTGGAAACTCGGAAAAAATTAAATGATAACCAACATGGATTTCGGTCAGGAAGATCATGCCTATCACAACTAATGGAACACTACAACAACATTATTAAAGCACTTGAAAGTAATGAAAACTATGATGTAATATACACAGACTTTGCCAAAGCGTTCGACAAGTATGACCATGGAATCATAGTACGTACTGTAAACAGAAATATATGGGAATAACAGGAAAAGTAGGGAAATGGATATATAATTTCCTTAGTGAGCGGCGGCAAGTCGTTACATTTCATGGAATATCTTCATCAGAATCATTGGTCCTCAGCTCAGTACCACAAGGAACAGTATTAGCTCCACTACTCTTCATAATTATGCTAACTGACATAGATGAGGACGTTACCAGAGACAGCACAATAACATCCTTTGCCGATGACACAAAGATAGCAGTAAAGAGAATAACTGGACAGCTACTAAGAACCTTTAAACGAAGGGAAAGGGATAGGAATATAATGATTCCCCTGTAGAAAACACTGATCATACCCATGTTGAAATACTGCTCTGTCCTAACATCCTCATATAAAAAAGAAGACATTAGACAGCTAGAAGGGATTCAGAGAAGCTTCACAGCCAAGATCAATGGATGCAAAGAACTGAATTACTGGGAAAGGTTACGCGAATTAAACCTATATTCACTGGAAAGGAGAAGAGAGAGATACACCATTATCTACACTTGGAAAATAATGGAGAAACTAGTTCCAAATCTTACTCTGAACGCTATAGCCCCCGAAACAACAGTGGAAAGTAGAAAAGGAAGACTGTGTCGTGTTCCCGAACTAAAGGCTAGACAGGAAACATCCTTAACCCTGAAAGAAAACAGTTTTCTTGTGAAAGGACCAAGACTGTTTAATCAGCTGTCCAAAGAACTAAGGAAGACGAGTGGTGTTGCGGTGGACATCTTCAAAAGAAGATCAGACGACTGGCTCAGAACAATCCCCGATGAGCCAGGCGTACCTGGCTATGTGAGGTGGAGAGTACAAGAAACCAACTCTCTACTTCACCAGGCCAACTCGAGAGGAGGGGGCGACAAGCTTGACCTTCGTGAAATGAGGAATCATCGCGCCGAACATTTGAAAGGTTGAAAGGTATATATACGAGTGGGTATATATATATATATATATATACACACGAATATATATATATATATATATACACACACACACGAATATATATATATAAAAGTTTTTTTGGCGAAAGGACAAAATTTGACTAAAAATAAAACCAATACAAGTAATGAAAATAGCAATATCGATGATAAGTGAAGCTACAGACAAACATTTTCATACCATGAAACCCATAGTTTAGATGACATATGACAAGACTGATAAATAGCTTGGATAACTGGATTGGTCGAGTATCGAAATTTTTGCATTGAACTATAATGAGTCCGTTTTGCTACTTCTGGAGGCTCGCGACAATGGTTAGCAAACACTTGCGAAGCTGAGCACATTGCAGGGAACTTATACAGCAGAAATGTAGGGTTCTGGTTTCTGCCTGAATCTTTTTTATAGTTCGCCTAAAGGCGAACTATAAACATTGAGAATAAGAATTAATTAAAAAAAATTAAGCCACGAGTTGGGTTCGCTGCTTGGTAAATTTTATTCCCAAATTAATTTTCAAATCGTGCCTTATAAACGTTATAAATATTAGGAAGCACGAGATAGAGTATCTTTAGCTTCATTTGTGTTAGACTCTAAGTTCGTTATATTCATGTTTTCTTCAGCGCAGAAACTTACATATTGTTTTCTTGTGTCTGGGTTATCACTCTAGGAGTTTGTGATAATTTGTAATAATTTGTGATAATGGTTCGTGATAATGTGACTCAAATACTTAAACTCTTCTACTTGCTTTACTGGTTAACCTTTCATATAGAAAATAATATTAGTTGCCTGATTAAAGGCTTTGGGATATGAATGCATAAACTTATATTTAGTAACATTAAAATCAATATCATGTTATTGCGAATATAATTCGCAAGTTTCTATAAAACAGTCCAGACCTTTCTTTAACTGAGGGGGCCTATTAACACCATATCATAGTTTAAATTGTTAACCCTCAGATTATCTTACAACATCCTATTCTTGCCTAGTTAAGTGACGTAATTAAGCCATCAATATACACGTTAAACAGCAGAGGAGAAAGCAAGGAGTTTTGTCTAACTCCGCATGAGGAGCCAAAACACTCGCACAATAAATTCCTTTTCAACCATAAAAGATTGGTGGGTGCACCAAAATTATAATATATTTAATATATGCAATTAAATTTTCATGTCTTCAATTTTTTAAATAAAATAATGTGACTCGCTTTATGATATGCCTTACTTATATCCAAGAAACAACTGTAAATAGTTGATTTACTGTCAGTGTATTTAAATCCAGTTCCTTCAGTACATAGATATATAAATTAGTTGAGTGGGATCTTTTGAAGCTAAACTCATTAGATATCTAGAAGTAATTTCTTAAATGCGTAGCAAAAGTTTCTAAAGAAGTTTTGAGAAGCAAGAAGAAAGAGGTGGATGGAATGGTCCCAAATTTATTTTTGACAAGGGTCGTGATAAAAACCCTCAAACTGCAGGAATAAAACTATGAGCAAGTATGACTGAGAAAAGCACTGATATCCAAAGATTCACCACGTCATTATCATAATTTAAATGTTCATTCGATGAATCACCCACACCTGGAGAAGAGCCTGGCCTTGACTCTTTAATCAGACTCTTAATTTCAGAAACTGAAGTTTGCATATTTCACCGAACCCTCCCAGTGACATTCCATTATAACTTACGTTAAGATTAACCCTCGTTACCGTATTTGCCAAATTTTTGACAGTAGAAACCCTATATAGAGATCTCCTAATTCGCAATATTTGGCATCTATCCGCCTTGTTTACGCAAACTTTTAATCTGCTTTATGTAATTAAAGAGATACAGTTAAACTATTTTCCGAAAGTTGCTGCATTAATAATATGCACAATACATTCAAAATGTTGAAATTTACACTAAAAACAATTACAATTTCACTCTGCATTAAAATATTTAAAAACTGCCTGCTTTTATTTATTTTTCGGATCACCTGAAGATCAGGGCCCCCACCCTTCGTTAGTTAGCCTTATAAGGCTAACTAACGAAAATATCACGACTTAACCTAACCATTCGTTAGGTCAACTGTACGCCCTTGACGATTGGTTAGGTTTAGGGTTGCCAGAGTTTGTCCCGCATTCCGCGGAACAAAATTTTTTCTGAGGTTTTTTTTTAAAACCAATTTTTTTTCAAATTGAAACTAGATTTCTTCAATGGTTGCAACAAACAAAATTAGAAAATTTTTCTTGAAACAATGCTTAATAATGCTTGATTTTTGGATCAAATGCGGGACGTCTGACAACCCTAGTTACGTTAAGCCGTGATATTTTCGTTAGTTAGCCTTATAAGTAGGCTGACCATATTTCCTTGAGACAAAAACGGGACATTGGGATGGCAAAAAAGGGACGGGGGTTATGTAATATTCTGTATTCATGAAAAAGTAAGTACATAAACATATTGAGCTTACAATTATTCTTCAGTGACAGAACCCATACAAAAACCCATACAAAACGGTACTGTCCCGTTCAAAACGGTACGTATGGTCAGCCTACTTATAAGGCTAACTAAAGAAGGCTAGGTGCCCTGATCTTCAGGTGATCCCCAAAATGTAAATAAAAATACTTTCTGTTTGCTTGTCAACAGTTTAAACTGTTTCTTATGACTGAACATAAAACCTAACCGTTAATTTTAACATCAAAAAAGAGACAATATTTGAATATAGCGCCTATTTTCAAGCGTAAAGCAATTTCTTCATATATATATATGATGCACATTCGCAGAGGACCTACATTAATACTGTGTTCAGCAGGGTTCTACAATCTACATATAGCTATTTATAAGTATAGTAATTTAAATCTAAAATTGCATGCAATTTCGGTTTAGATTTGACCGATTCTCGATTTCGTACGGACCTACACACACACACACACACACACACACACGCACACGCTATTTCCAAAAATATATGTGAAAATCATTCATTTCATCAAATTTAATTTTCAATTATATGTGCCTATTTTCGGTATCTCCAAGAGAGATTCGTGCGAGTCGTGCCTAAATACTTCTTAATTAAGAAACAAGTTGTCTGAGTTTAGGATGTATATTAAGTATTATAATTAGGGTGGCCAGACGTCTGGCTTTAGGCTGACAGTCCGCCTTTTGAGCACTCTGTCCTTAGGGTGGCTATTTCCAAATTTCCAGAAAGGAGGACACTGCGTATGTGGCCGTACGTTAACATATATATATATATATATATATATATATATATATATATGTTAACGAACGGCCACATACGCAGTGTCCTCCTTTTTAAATGGCCACCCTATCTATAATGCTACTAAAAATGTAGGTGTCGTGGTTATTTCGGTAAATAATTTCAATTAAATTTGGGTTCTACTGATCGAGAACGGTTCATTGACATGCATACGTAAGTATAATTTGATAGTCACTGGTAGCATAGTCGTTATTTAATGTAGCTATTTTAAGTTCTAAACTATGACATTAAGTGTAGTCTTATTCTCAGGACATAACGCAGGCTATGATATACTTCACAGTTTATGAAAATGAACCAATTCAAATTGTTATACGAAACTATTTGAAAGGAATTTACAGCGTCTTAATAGACAACTTATTTCCCTTTTCTAAACAAATTGTTCTTCTTTACATCATTTAAACAACAAACTATGATAATTTCTCCGAAATCAAAGACAGCATACCTTTAAGCGCATAAGGTATCCCCAAAAATAGTTCTAATAAAGATCTTAGCTCATTAAACTTTAGAAATGCGATCTTTGAACTTTCCTTGTAAACTCGTTACGAAACTTAATGAAGTTTTTCATGGAAAACGTCGCTCGTAACTTATTTACAAACTCAATAAAAACTGCTTGCCTTCGGAGAAGCTGTAATCCCTCATTCGGCTCTATATGGATGGTATAGAAAAATTTGAAAATAAAGAATGTTACAAAACTGAAATTTTTTAAATTTTTATGTTTATATACTGTATATATCTTATATATATATATATATATATGAATAAAACCACGAAGGAAAGGAAACACAGAATGGTGCTCAAGCGCTTTCGTTAATGACATCCTCAGGAACACGAAAGCGCTTGAGCACCATTCTCTTTCCTTTCCTTCGTGGTTTTATTCATCATAAATATTTTTCACGTGTTACTTTCGTGAAATAATTTTCATATATATATATATTAATAATAAAAGGGTGCTACTGTAGTATGCGGTCTACCGACGATTGGTTAGGTTTAGTCATGATATTTTCGTTAAAACTAACGAAAATATCATGGCTAAACCTAACCAATCGTCAAGGGCGATTGACAATGGATGTAAACAAACAATTAGTAAACAAGATAAGAAGCTATAATTAAAAGGTAGACCGCATACTACAGTAGCACCAACAAAAGTTTAAATTATTTCGGATCACCTGAAGATCAGGGACCCCAGCCTCGTCTAGTTTGCCTTATAAAGCTAACTAACGAAAATATCACGACCTAACCTAACCGATCGTTAGGTCAACTGTACGCCCTTCACAATTGGTTAGGTTAGGTTGTGATATTTTCGTTAGTTAGCTTTATAAAGCTAACTAAAGAAGGCTGGGGGCCCTGATCTTCAGGTGATTCATTATTTCTTTTCACGTGATACTGGGATTATATAGTCCAATAATTTCTCTTATGTGTTTTAAATAAATAAAACCAGTATTGTAAGTTGAAGCTGCATACTAATACCGCGTAAAATTGGGTATGCATGCTTTGTTTTATAAATTCTTATTTTCTGAACAGGTGTTCTACTGTAAATTAGGTGAGTAACTTCTTTCTCTAAAGGTTTCTTTGTTCGATTTAGTTATGTTAACGTTTCATTGAATCTTCGGAGCTTGTTAAAGCAATTAATTCGTTTAGAAACGCGACAGTGTTTATCTTCTTCTATGATATAAAAAGGCAGTCCTGTCTGTCCATCTGTAGACACCATGTATTTAATATTAAGTGATTCTGAACATAGAAATAAACGCGCTTTGCTTTGTTTCAACTTTTTACTCAAGAGCGTTAAGGGGTGGAGTAATGGGGGAAAGGGGTGGGGGTAATAGGGGAGGAGGTATGCAACAAGGGGGTGGGGGTTAGCACCCCAAGTTCCATAAAGGGGGTGAGGGGGGTTGGGGGGAGAGGGAGAATGACCTCCCCCCAAAGGGGTAACCCTAACCTTTTGAGCTTCTCATTCTGAGCCAGTGGGTTAAAAATTTGTGAAGCTATATTTAAAATGTAAAATAATATTTTTGTTTTCATCTCGGTACTCTGCGAAGGTGCCCTCGCCGTAGGCGAGTTTGTGAAGCACAAGCCCCGCCCGTAGGGCAGGGAGCCGAAGGCTCTGCTCGTAAAAGAGAAATTTCCAGACCATCTTTGTTCATCAGTCATATATGAATATTCCTCTGATGAATGCAATTCATCTTCTTTTGGAAAATGACTCCTCAGTTTCAATTTAGAAATGATGAACATAGAGGACGTAGCAATCGCACCAAAAACTTTATAATTCTACTTTTTTTATCTAAGAAATCATGAATGTAATGAAGCTTACCCAATAAAAAGTGACAACTTTAGAATAATTTGTAATGGTGAAAAAATGCGACATTACTCTTCTAGAAACTCTTCACATTTTCAGAAGTCAGGAAGTAAATGGCTATATGCCTCTCATCATTTTAAATATACAGTAAATATTTTCAAGAAAAACTT
Organism: Bathynomus jamesi; assembly: GCA_023014485.1. Taxonomy (NCBI): domain Eukaryota; kingdom Metazoa; phylum Arthropoda; class Malacostraca; order Isopoda; family Cirolanidae; genus Bathynomus; species Bathynomus jamesi. The sequence goes on along the minus strand of JAJOZX010010011.1, from coordinate 49,708 downwards.
ATAATCTGGTATTTTTTACATTATAGTAACTTCACTAACTTTACACTGGTCAATTGTATATTTTTATTTATTTCATTTGTAAATTGTATAACTCTATAATAGTTTAATATTTGCACTGATGATGATAAACGAACTTATCGAAAGCTCTTCTACTTCTATGTTTTTGTCTCCAGTGAATGATAAAGATTTCTTACCAAGAGGTGATTGAGAATAGGTCCGGCCCCGGGAGCCGATCGGCACTCTGACCGTGCCACGCAACAGGCCGTCGACTGCCAGTCTGGCCAACCGTAGACAGCCCTCTGCACGGAGATTTGAGGAAGTTTGGTCACCAGCGCGCGCGTTGATGTTTCGGTTTGACGTCGCCTCTTCTTCGCGTTGACGTGTCCCGCACTGGAGGATACAGCTACTGTTAGAAGCTTCCTCGTCAGCTGCTAACACTTTTTTCACGTTGTTCTCGCTAACTGTTCAGAGGTTTTTTATAAACAAATCTCAGTTTTCTGCTTAAAACGGCTCTTTCTAATTTTAAAATTGATTATTCTAACAACACTAAACCACTCCGCAGATACATCCAGGCTATACAAGACTATAAACAGCATTACCCACTCTAACAGCGGCATTCACACCTCACACGCGGCTGTCTGTCGCAGCCAAAATAATATCCCAACATATACACAACAAGCTAAAATTCTAGTTAATCACTACGCAAAGATAAGTCACTTAAACAGAGACAACAACCAGAAACACGCAGACAGACAAACAGCCAGACACAAGAAAACCTACAGACTCGAAACGACCATTTCACCTTTCAATACAGACCAGACCACCAACATCATCAAAAACATTAAGAATTCGAAGGCTACTGGACCAGACAACATATCTAACATACACCTTAAACACTTGGGCCCACAGGGAATACTAGCTCTCACAAATATCAGCACATATTCATACCAACACTGTATTATTCCTGACATATGGAAACAAGGTAAAATTATTACACTACTCAAACCAAACAAAACTCCAACAGAACCAGCTTCCTATAGACCAACGGTGCCAAACCCCGGCTCGCGAGCCGCATGCGGCTCTCGAGGTTGTTAACTGCGGCTTGCGAGACAATTTTGGTTTTTATTGTATTTATCATAAAAGACAAAATTCATAATACAAATATAATTTTTTTTCACAATAAAAAATATGAAAAAAACAAGAAAAATTGAATTGACAATAAAATGCGCATGCGTACGACAATTTCTTTGCGTGACAGGCACTAAGCGGAATAATTACGTAATTAACACCAATCGCCACTCACCAGTGTCCATTACCCCTCGAGCTACCCTGCGGGCCGCGTGTAGTAACGAGTGAGTGTGTTTTAAAATTGGCTTCTTAGATCAAATAGTGGCTATTTTTCTCAGCTATACAAGTGAAAGTTATACAACCCCTTAGTTGATTAAAATGACTGAGCAGACAAAGTGTAAGAAACGGAAATATGAAGAAGAAAATAGAGTTTTTAAACAGGAGTGGGAGAGAGTTTGCCTTTACTGTTAAGGGTGGGAAACCTGTGTGTCTTATCTGCCACGTGGCACTCAATCACTTTAAAGCCAGTAACTTAAAGCGTCATCATGAAACTAACCATAAAAATTTTATTACGAATTTCCTCCCAAGTCAGAATTGCGGAAGACTAAGTTAACAATGTTAAATCTAGCCTAGTTGCCCAATAAACTGTACTTTCATCATTGTGTAAGACAACTGACTTAACTACTGAAGCTAGTTTTGTTATGACATGGAATATTGCTCGTGCTCAACTTCCCTACAGTAGTGGAGAATTTGTGAAGAAGATATTGCTGATGTTACTGTAATTCTCGCTCCAGATAACACAAAGCTTCGAGAACAAATAGCAAGTATTTCTACTTCCCGCCACTACAGAGAGACGTATTTCCCAGATCAGTGCTGAAATTACATGCTCGTTGCAGAGTGATTTGAAGAATTCTGTTGCATTGAGTTTGGCTCTCGATGAATCCACAGATATTAAAGATAACCCTCAACTAGCGATATTTGTTCGTTATGTTACTGGCGATGGAAATGTGAAAGAAGAACTCTTGGACTTAATGACCCTAAGAGAAACCACCAGAGTGGTTGACATAAAGAACGCACTTGACGAGGCATCATCAAATGCTCAGTACCATTGAATAAACTTGTCAGTGTTGCAACAGATGGGCACCAGCTATGGTAGGACAAAATGTAGGCCTAGTTGGGCTCTTGACACGCGATCCCAAGTATCCTGTGTGTCTCTTTATTCACTGTATCATTCACCGTGGTCATTTGGTAAGCAAGTACTTTAGGTATGACAGTGTTATGAAATGTGTTCTGAAATTGTGAATTTCATTCGTTCAAATGCAAAAACGCACCGAGCGTTTAGAAATTTTATCGAGGAGCTGGATCTTCAAGATAAGCCAGATGACCTTTCATTCTACTGTATTGTAAGGTGGTTATCAACTAGTAATCTCCTGAATAGGTTTGTTGCACTGTTGGAGCCTAGCATTGATTTCTTGAAAGAAAAGGGAAAGTCATACTAGAAGATCACGAATGGGTGCAGGATCTGATGCTTTTTACTGATGTAATACAACACCTTCAAAATCTAAATTTGGCACTTTAGGGAAAGGATAAGGTCATTTCTGACCTTACACAGACAGTTTTCAGTTTCCAGAACAAAATAAAGCTCTTCCAAAAAGCTCTAGTAACAAAAAATTTGACCACTTTCCCGACCTGAAAAACCGAGCAAACACTTTTCCTAATATTGAAATAAAAGATAGTAAATTGGAGGAATACAAAGGTAAATTAGAAGGACTAATTGATGATTTTCAGTTCAGGTTTGATGAACTAAAGAAGCTAAAACCATGCTTCGAATTTCTTGTAAATCCTTTCCTGATTGATGTCGTCAACGATGGCTGTCCTGTTACCACACCTTTTGTTACGGAAACTGCTTCAATACAAACAGAACTTTTGGAGCTACAGGAGGACGTGGGTTTAAAGTTGATACATAAAAGCTTATCTGCAGTTGAGTTTTGGAAGCAAGTACCAGAGACAAAGTATCCTCACCTCAGGAAAACCAGTTTCCGACTTATCTCAGTTTTTGGGACAACTTATTGCTGTGAAGCACTCTTCTCGGTAATGAAGTTTGTAAAGTCAAAACATCGTGCTGCCCTCACTAACGAACACCTGACTGAGCTTCTTCATACCGCCTAAACATCACATCACATCAGCCAGACTTTAAAGCATTAACAGCCAAAATGAAGACCCAAACTAAGCCTTCCACAAACAGTAATTAAACAATTTAATAATGTCAGTATAACTATATGTATATGTATATGTTTTTAATAATTAAATTCTTTTTAAAATATTTTGCGGCTCTCGTACATCTGAAAAACGTCGTATGTGCCTCTTGGGTCCAGGAAACTTGGCCACCCCTGCCTGAGTATAGACCCATTACTTTACTATGCACACCTTCTAAAGTAACAGAAAGACTAATCTTACAAATCACCAACCCACACATACCACTATCGCCTACTCAACATGGATTCAGACCTCACCACTCAACCACGACATTACTCACTAACCTCACGCAGCACATCATGGATGGCATCAACTCCAGACGACCAGCTCAACGTACACTATTAGCAACAATAGACATTAGTAAAGCATTTGATGCTATCCCAAACTTCCCTCTCATAAACAAAATACTCAACACGAACATGCACAATAACACCAAAAGGTGACTGAGCAACTATCTTCAGGAAGATACTCACATGTCACATTTAATGGCAAGTCATCCAAAAACAAGCTTTTTTCCGAACAGGGTCCCTCAAGCTCTGTTCTCTCACCAACACTGTTCAACTTATACATGCATGACATTCCAACACCCATAGATAACAAGCTTACCTTATCATCATATGCAGATGACATCACTCTAACATCCACCCACAACAACATCGACACTGCTACAAATAACCTACAAACATATATAAACACTAAACAGTATACAAAACTGGCTCACACATAATAGACTCGAAGTAGTGCCCGCAAAATGAACCATCACCTTGCTCACAAGCAACACAAAAGAACACCAGATAAATCCACAGCTTACACTAAACAACACTAACATTCCACACACTCACAGGACCAAAATACTTGGGGTCACATACAACATATTATTATCTTTTGCAAACCACATTCAGGACATTAAAAACAAATGTACGACAAGGCTTAACACGCTTAGGGTACTAACAGGTACAAACTTTGGACACCAGCAGGAAACAACATCACTCATATATAAACAATATATTAGCTCAGTTATGGACTATGCTAGCCCATGCTGGGCACCCATTATCTCAAACTCACACATAAACACATTACAGACAATACAAAACAACACATTTCGTATCATTACAGGATGCACTCAAACAACACCAATAGAACACCTCCGCACAGAAACAAAAATACTGAAAGTTAGGGAACATTTAGGCATGAGGGGAACACAATTCATGGCAGCAGCGACAACTAACCCACAAACACCCTTGCCACTACATGTACAATCATGCACCGACACCTCGCACCATTAAGGTAACACCAGAGAGACATTATAACCAAATACTCCATTCCATACACATACACACACCTAACCCACAAAGCACTGACACGACTCGGTTCGAATGCGGTCCCAGGTGCGAAGCCGCCACCCATTAACAGGTCAGAGACCAGCCTGAGCAGATCGGATCGAATTAACTTAGCACGATTCCGATGTGGACATCACCCCAACTTACAGACGTATAAACACAGACTAGACAACTCCACAGACGACACCTGCCACCTGTGCCGGGACACACCACAAACAATTGAACATTATGACAGACTGTACCGCTCTAGCACAACAATGAACACACCACAACATCACTAGTGCGCTGAACCTCTGGTCCACTCCGGAGCAGGCGATCGGTTACCTGCGTGCCGGCTTGCTCGATCAGGGTGGGCTGATCGGCTAACCAACAACAACAACAACAAAGAGGTGATTGATTATAAAGAGCGTGTTGAAAATAGTTTCATGAGTTTGGGACTATCATCACATAAAGGTAATCACTATCACAAACAGGAAACAGTACATCATGATAGGTTGATGACGAAGCCCCTCTATACTTAGGAAGTGTGTTTGTTTTTTGAATAGATACATTTTGAAGGAAATAAAATTAACTTTTCCACTGCATGAACAGTTTCTTGCTCTGTTTTATGCACCGCTATGGTTGAAAACTACAGTTGCAGCTGATACAGCTCTCAACCGCTCCAAGTTTATAAATATGATGAACTATCGTTCGATAAATTCTGAAGTGTTAGAAGCAGCTTTAACAAGATAAATAACCACAGGTAGTATCTGACTGAGGATATTCTTGGGTTTTCACTGTTTAGTTTAAACCCAGATATGAAGTCCAACATGAAATGATCACTAAACTCTTGAAAAGTCTACAGCCTGAATTCTTCCGAATGGGAAAACTTGTCTTCAAAAAAGTTGTGAGGTCAACTACTCTTGTTGATCTAACTGGTCCTGTTTTGGTTCTTCATCTCTGACCTTAACATAACACAGATTGGCTTTATACACCAGTTTCAGAGAGGCAACATGATTTGGATTACGCAGCTGGTAAAAATTTTGTGGATTATTTGTAAATTATTTATAATTCAGCTAAGTGAATTTATTTATCAAAATAAACACAGACTCCGCTATCATCATCCGTCAAGGACGGATTGGTATCTTTCTCTAAGATAGTCTTCCAACCAAAATTTATCTACCATACTGTACATCAACTGCACCCAGTTTTTAAGTAATTTACCATTACTTACTGTATCAAAAGTTTTGGAGAGGTCAAATAGAGAGTGGTTGCTGCATAGATTTCTTTATTTATTGTTAAGAAACAGTCTTCACTAATCAAAATTTTTTGTATCCGTGTTTAAACTTGTCTGTCTGTTTTCGTACCAGAAGTCATGTCCATTTTCTAAATTTATTTTAGGCCTACATAAGATTTCTGTGTTAATTACTTATGATAATGATAACTGTCACTACTTATGATAACTGTCATTACTTATGATAATGATAATTTTCATTACTTATGATAATGACAATTTTCATTACTTATCATAATGATAATTGTCATTACTTATGATAATGATAATTGTCATTACTTATGATAATGATATGATAATTAATTGTTTTTCGTGTTTGTATTATAAATTCTTTATTTTATATTTATTAATAAACCCCCAATTTTTACAATCCCAAGTAGTTCATATCAAGTCATATAATTGGCAGAGTAAATATCTCTATTAGTTTCGAGAAGCAGGAAGTGGCAGCAATAGGCCTGTAATTATTTGCTGGATAAAATGTGCCCATATTTATTTCTGACAAGGGGTACGATATATACTTTCATAAATTCTGCAGAAATATAATTATGAGTAAATATGGCTGAGAAAAGCAATGAGATATGCAGATATCTACCCCATATCATTGGCATATTTTAAATGTTCATATGATTGGTCATATACCCCTGAGGTAGAAACATTTTTATCTCTTTAACCATATTCTTAATTTCAGGAACTAAAGTCCAGGTAGTTTCCTTGGAACCTCCCACAACTGTATAAAGAAGTTCATGTTAAGATTAACCATATTAAATTTACCCTTCCTACATTGTTAAGAATGTTTGAAGAATGGTTTTTTCATAGTCTTACAATTTCTTTTTCCTGTTTACACTATTTTATAACTTCTTTATACTGACACCTACTTTTACACATATTCATGTAACCAGTCCTATTTTGGATCTATCATGAAGGCACCATAAGCCATAAGTGACTTGTGATTCTCTCTTCAGAGGGGCAATAACATCATTCCATCAGGATTAATTTTAGCATGACACTTGTAAAACTTAATCATGGTCCTTTCTGATCCCCTTAGCTAATATGGATACTTGTCTCTGAATTTACAATGAGAATCATTTGATCAAAGATTATTACGGGCAAGATGCAAGATGCAAAACCCCCTTATCTTATCGCCCTCACTCCTTCTCATCCCCCACTTCTCTCTTTGAGAAATTACAATTTTACTTTTTCCCCTCTTTTACCTCCACCCCTAACCCATTTCCCCTCACTGGTACGGGCACCCCCAACCTCTCGGCATATTTGCAACCACGTTATTAGCTTTACCAAGATATCAGTATTGCAATGACTCAGCTTATCTCATACTAGCAAATAACATTTCATAACAATATAATTTTAACCACCACATCCAGTCAATCAGTGAGGTTAAGCGATGTAGCGACCCGTCGTTCGGCTCTCACGTAAAGCTGTGCTGTAGGTCCTCTCTGTCATATGACCTTTGCTATTATGGAGGAGATTAAACAACCTCCCACAACACGCAGACCTTAATTTCAGTTTTATTTATTTTAAGAATGTCATAAATGTTCAATAATTTTAATGCCAAAAACTTACAAATATTACTAACTTCTCTTACACTTCCCTAAAATTTAACCAATGCAGTTACAGGTTGACGCCCCAGGATGACTGCTAGAAAAAATGGGATTGGTTAGGTTAAGTCGTGATATTTTCGTTAAAACAGCTCGTCCCATAAATATTGTTTAAATAACTATTTAACGCATCCGTTTTCATTTTAAGTGTATATATATATATATATATATATATATATATATATATACCTTTTAACCTTTCAAATGTTTCGTGTGATGACTCCTCATTTCACGAAAGTCAAGCTTGTCGCCCCTCCTCTTGAGTTAGCCTGGTGAAGTAGGGAGTTGGTTTCTTGTACTCTCCGCCTCACATAGCCAGGTACGCCCAGCTCATCGGGGATTGTTCTGAGCCAGTCGTCTAATCTTCTTTTGAAGATGCCCACAGCAACACCACTCGTGTTCCTCAGTTCTTTGGGTAGCTGATTAAACAGTCTTGATCCTCTCACATCAAAACTATTTTCTTTCAGCGTTAAGGATATCCCCTGCCCAGCCTTTAATTTGGGAACACGACACAGTCTTCCTTTTCAACTTTCCACTATTGTTTGGGGAGTTACAGGGTTCAGAGTAAGATTAGGGGCTAGTTTCTCCATTATTTTCCAAGTGTAGATAATGGTGTATCTCTCTCTTCTCCTTTCCAGTGAATATTGGTTTAATTCACGTAACTTTCCCCAGTAATTTAGTTCTTTGCACCCATTGATCTTGGCTGTGAAGTTTCTCTGAATCCCTTCTAGCTGTCTAATGTCTTCTTTTTTATCTGAGGATGTTAGGACCGAGCAGTATTCCAATTTGGGTATGATCAGTGTTTTCAGTAGAGAAATCATTATATTCCTATCCCTTCGTTTAAAGGTTCTCAGTATCTGTCCATCTGTCCAGTAATTCTCCTTACTCTGTTTACCGCTATCTTATTTTGTGTTTCAAATTTCACATCATCAGTCATTACAACCCCTAAATCTTTTGCTTTAAAATTTCCCTGAATTTCCTGTCCATTGGGGTATAGTATTCCATGGATTTTAGGTCCTCCCTTTTTCAGTACCGTAACAATTAAAATTTCTTAATGTTAAACTTCATATTGTTGTCTTCCATTCACTTGTAGATTCTGTTCATGTCTGTTTGTAGAGATCCTATATCTTTTGGGTTTCTTATTTTTCTACTGATCTTTGTGTCATCGGCAAAGGATGTTACTGTGTTGTCCCTGGAAACGTCCTGCGTTTCAAAGATGCGAGGTCGTAGACACAAGGAAAGATGGATTGAAGAAGATTGTTCCAGAGTTGACCGGTTGAGTAGATGAAATACTGAAAATACCGATTAACCCTTGCATTAGATAGTTGGACAGAATAGGAATGAGAATGTGTAGAAAGTCTGGTACTGCGTGCTCTCCTTAAAGGAGGAGGCATGCATTTAGAGAGTTCTGAAGAGCAATGTCCGTTATGATAGCGATAGTAAAGAAAGAGTAAGGCAACATTGCGGCGAAGAGAGAAATTGAAGACAATCAGTAAGAGGCAGGGAATTGATGAAACGAAAAGCCTTTGATTCCACCCGGTCAAGTACGGCTGTGTGGGTTGAACCACCCCACACATGAAAAACATACTCCATACAGGGTCGAACAAGACCCCTGTACAGAAACAGCAACTGAGTGGGGGTGAAGAAACCGCGGAGGCGGTACAGACACTCAACCTCTTAGAAGCTGTTTTAGAAAGAGAGTATATGTGATCTCTCCAGGATAGATCACGAGAAAAGTAAACGTCAAGGATATTAAGAGAAGAGGAAGGATTGAGTTGTGTGTTGTTGAAGGTAAGGGGAGAGTTGTGTGGAAGATTGTGACGAGTAGACAGATGGAGGAATTGAGTTTTTGAGGCATTGAAAGCCACAAGGTTTTCTCTAACCCAATCAGATATAGCAGAAAGAGCGGAGGTCAGGTGTCCCACACCCTCCCTATGCGAATCATGAAGCGATTGCTGTGAGGGACGCTTTGGGAAGCGGGTGGAGAAGTGAAGAGTGGAATCATCGGCATAGGAGTGAATAGGACAGGAAATGCGAATTAAAAGATCATTAATAAATAAAAGAAAAAGAGTGGGTGACAGGACAGAAACCTGAGGAACACCACTGTTGATGGTATTAGGAGAACAGTGGCCATCTACAACTGCAGCTAAGATCGGCCAGAAAGGAAATTAGGGGTGAAGGCACAGATAGAAGGAGAGAAACCGAAGAAGGGTAGTTTCGAAATTAAAGATTTGTGCCAGACTCTATCAAAAGCTTTTGATATATCCAACGCAATAGCAAAAGTTTCACCGAAACCCCGAAAGGAGTATCTACAGATCTACAGAAGCTAAGGCTAACAAAGACCCTAAGATCCATTCTAAGGTTAGCCCGAGAGAAAGGAAAGAGTAGAGGGTTAAGAGAAGAGAATAAGGAGTTAAGTAAGTAGCAACACCTATCACTCGTGGGTTAACATTCATTCGGAAAAAGAGAAAAAAGACTCACCACCATCATCATCCGCCGGCCACTGCCGACAAGTCAGAAAAATAGTCGGAGAGAACAGGAAAGATTGATTGCAGAAACGGTCCTCTACTCCATAGGGAGGTAGAGCCCACTCTGCTGGAAAAAGATGAAAAGAAATAAAATAAGAACGCTTACAAACCATGCAATGCATTCTTAACTCAAGAACAACGCATTCTTAACTCAAAGCAACACATTCTTCCAGCTGTTGCAGACCGATCCTCTACTCCATAGGGAGGTAGAGGATGCAGCCCACTAAGCTGGAAAGGCGTGAAAGATGAAAAGAAGTAAAATAAGAACGCATTACAACACATTCTTAACTCAAACACTATCATACCTTGCAAACTACAGACATGCAATAAAGAGAGTTACAGCTATGCAATACGGAAAGTTACAGACATGCAATAAAGAGAGTTACAGACGTGATATTAAGGAGAGAAGGGAAAAAGTATAAAGAATAACAAAAAGTGGGTTAATTTACTTAACAAGCTACAACTAAGTTCGTGTTACGTAGTCTAAATTTTTTTTTTTGCTGGCATATCACACGCTGGCATGTCACAAGCTGGCATTAGGCGTCAACATACTCATCCCCGATTATGACCCAAAGAGCTCCTGTTGCCAATTGTTTTATTATTTTAAACAACGTTAATATTTTTAAAATGCCTATCTAGACTGTTTTTAAACACATTAACGCTGGTAGAGTTCACGACAGGTGCGGGAAGATTATTCCATTTATCAATTACTTTAAACGTAAAGAAGTTTTTAGCGATATTAGTAATGAAACGTCTGCCACTCAACTTAAATCCGTTATTACGAGTATTGCTATTATCGAAAGTGAACAGTTTGTCAAAATTTACGTTATCGATGTTATTAACGATTTTGAAAACTTCAATAAGCTCCCCCCTTAATCTCCTAGTTTCGAGTGAATGCAAGTCTAACTCTTTAATTCTATCTTCATAAGGCTTGTTGCGCAATGACGGAATTAGTTTCGTGGCACGACGCTGAACCCTTTCTAACCTATCAATATCCTCACTCAAATACGGGCACCAAAACTGAACGGCATATTCTAAATGAGGCCTGACTAGGGACTTGTAAAGGGGCAATATAATATCCTTCGATTTAAATTCGAAATTACGCGCTATGAAGCCTAACATCCTATTAGCTTTTGCGCAAGACTCCAGGCAGTGGTTCCTAACTTTTAAATCCTTAGATACGCGTACGCCTAAATCTACTTCCTCTTCAACGCTCGCTAACTCTCTATCATTCATCGTGTACGTGCAATTATTGTTACGAGAACCTATATGCAAAACTTTACATTTGTCTACGTTAAATTGCATCTGCCACTTATTCGTCCACTCCATAATCCTATTTACATCGTCTTGGAGCCTATTTCTATCGTCCTCGTTAACAACCTTACCGCCTATTTTAGTATCGTCCGCGAATTTTGACACGTTACTAGTCAATCCTACATCTATGTCGTTAATGTAAATTACGAATAGCAATGGGCCCAACACTGAACCCTGTGGGACACCGCTACCTACATCTAACCACCCCGATTCACTACCATTAACAACCACCCTCTGTCTCCTAGCACGAAGCCATTCCTCTAACCAATTAGCTACCTGACCGCGTATACCGTGCGCTTTAACCTTTGCAATTAATCTTCTATGCGGAACTGTATCGAACGCCTTTTTAAAATCTAAATAAATAACGTCAGCCGCTCTATGCCTATCGTATTCGCGTACTATTTCGTTATAAAATTCTAACAAATTAGTTAAACAAGATCTATGGCGTCGAAACCCATGCTGACTACTATTAATCAAATCTCGACTTTCTAAGTGATCGATGATACGATCCCGAACTACGGATTCCAAAAGTTTACCGACAATTGACGTTAAGCTAACGGGCCTATAATTGCTAGCTACTGTGCGGTCGCCTTTTTTAAAAATGGACGTGACGTTAGCTAATTTGAAGTCTTCAGGAATAATCCCCGTTTCCAGTGACTGATTAAAAATCTTCGTTAAGGGGCCTACAATAACGTCTTTCAAATCTTTCAAATGTCTGGGATAAAACGCGTCAGGGCCTGGAGCCTTGCTAACTTTTAGCCTGTCGATATAATGCGCAATCTCACCCTCGTAAAGTTATTTCATTCAAAATAGTCTCGCTAGTAAATGGAACGATATCGTCCACGTCGGGGACATTATTTACGTTTTCTACGGTAAAAACTGTCGCAAAAAAGTTATTGAAAATACCCGCCATCGCCTGAGCGTCAGAAGCCAAAGCGCCGTTAACATCCACTAGAGGGCCTATGTTATCTTTTATCGGCTTACGATTATTGACGTATTCAAAAAACGTTTTTGGATTATGTTTACTATCCGCAGCTATAAGTATCTCTAAATTACGCTTAGCATTCCTAACTGATCTTTTAACCTGACGTCTAAGCTCGATATATCTATTAAAGTTAGCTGCCGTGCCATTGCGCTTATTAAGTTCATACGCTCTGTTACGCTCGTTTATGAACTTGCCTATTTCCCTAGTCCACCACTTTGGCCTACCATGATTTCTAGCGCGTTTGGGCCTACCAAGAGTCAGAGAGATATGAAAGAAGATCGCCAGTAGAGCATCCCTTGCGGAATCCATACTGACGATCTGAAAGAAGATTGTGAGAAGAAAGATGTTTAAGAATCTTCCTATTAAGGATAGATTCAAAAACTTTCGAAAGGCAAGAAATCAAAGTTGTTGAGAGGGTTCAGAGCAGTTACCCTTCTTTGGGACAGGCTGAATGAAAGCGAACTTCCAGCAGGAAGGAAAAGTACCAGATGAGAGACAAAGACGAGTTTGCCTAGGCAGGGTGTCAGCACAGAAGCACAGTTCTTAATAACAACAGGAGAGATATGAAAGAAGATCGCCAGTAGAGCATCCCTTGCGGAATCCATACTGACGATCTGAAAGAAGATTGTGAGAAGAAAGATGTTTAAGAATCTTCCTATTAAAGATAGATTCAAAAACTTTCGAAAGGCAAGAAATCAAAGTTGTTGAGAGGGTTCAGAGCAGTTACCCTTCTTTGGGACAGGCTGAATGAAAGCGAACTTCCAGCAGGAAGGAAAAGTACCAGATGAGAGACAAAGACGAGTTTGCCTAGGCAGGGTGTCAGCACAGAAGCACAGTTCTTAATAACAACAGGAGGAACACCATCAGCACCATACGCCTTCCTAGAGTTGATCTCAGATACGGCAGAAACAACATCTTTAGAAGATATTCTAATTTCCGACATAATAAAGTCAGAGGATGGGAGGAGATGGAAGAACAGCACCGGAATCGTCCAGGGTTGAATTGTAAGCGTAAGTTTGAGGGAACAGTTCAGCTTTGTCAGGAGAAGAGACGGCAACTGAACCGTCGGAATGGAAAGGAGGAAGGCAAGAAGAGGAAGTAAGGTTGTTGAAGAGGTCCTTAGCTAGATGCCAGAAAGAGCGGGAAGAATTATATTGGATAGTTTCACATTTTTGTCGGATGAAAGAATTTTTGGCGAGTCGAAGAGCAGATTTTGATCGATTCCAGGCAGAAATATAAGCTGAGTGAGAGTCAGGAGTTGGATGGCGACGGTATCTTCTGAAACACCCCTCTCTGTTGCGGATAGCATTAGAACAAGTAAAGTTAAACCAAGGTTTTTTGCATTAGTAGTGGGAATAGAATATGGAATATACGCCTCCATGCCCGAGAGAATCACCTCTGTGATGCGTTCTGCATACTCAGAAGGGCCCCGGCCACGGAAGCAGTAATCATTCAATGGGAAATCACAGAAGTACTGCCTCCCAATCAGCGGCGCCGAAGTGCCAAAGGCGTCTCCTCTTGGAGGCATCCAAAGAGGCCGAATTCGAACGATAGGACAGGAAACAGATGTAAGATTGTGATCGGAGGAGCCCAACGGAGAGAAAATTTTCACAGAGTAAGAAGAAGGATGAGTAAAAAATAAATCCAGAATGTTGGGCCAATCTCCAAAGCGATCGGGGATACAAGAAGGGTGTTGTACAATCTGCTCTAGGTCATTTAGGATAGAAAAGTTTTAAGTTAGTTCACCAGGGATGTTAGTGAAATGGGAGGAAAGCCAAAGGTGGTGGTGAACATTGAAATATCCTAAAATGGAGATTTCAGCAAAGGGAGAGCGGGAAAGAATGTATTCCACTTTGGAAGTGAGGTAGTCAAAGCATTTTGGATAGTCAGTAGAATTAGGAGAAAGGTAAACAGCGCAGATGTATTTAGTTTGAGATTGGCATGTAAGCCGTAGCCGTACTTTGAAAGCTTTCAAAATTTGCTTTGGAGAAATCCAGTCTTTCACGAGTCTTTTCGTATGTATTAACTGGAACCCTGAGGTCGTCAAACCTAAACAAATTATGATCGCTGTTACTCAGATTTTCACCAATAGTCAGGTTACAGACTATGTCATCTTCGTTCATGAATATGAGGTCTAGTTTATTATTACCCCTTGTAGGACTGTCAACCCATTGACTTAATAAATTATCATCCGCAAATTCCAACAGTCTTAAGCCCTCAGCATCAGCTGTTTTGTTTTCCCAGTTTATATTACCACAATTAAAATCACCAAAGATCACACTGATCTTATTATTCACTATTCTGCTTAATTGGTTGTACAAGTTTATATCCTTATCAACGGGTAGTGAGGTGGCCTATATACTAGAAGTAGATGCACTACTTTATTATTTAGATTTAGATCAATCCCCAACATTTCATGAGCAGATACGATATTACTGTTTACCGGGTGCAGGAAGTCACGAGCATACAAAAGTACACCGCCGCCTTCCCTTCTGTTCCTGTCTTTGTGAAACACTTTGTAACCTACCATTTCAAATTCTCCTACAAAATCCCTTGATTCAGAATGAATCCAGGATTCCGTTATTCTTATGGTATCAAAGTTCTCAGTTTTGACTAGCGCTATAAGTTCCATTAGTTTGTTTCTAATTGACCTAGCACTGAAGAGCACAGTTTTGGGAGATTTTAAGTTGTTGTTTCTCCTAACTGGTCTGAGTCATTTCCCGAAGCAGTTGAATCAACTACTGGGGGAGTAGGATGAACTACTGGTGGAGGATTGACTGCTGGAGGGTGAGGAGGACTGACTGCTACTACTGGGGGAGTAGTATGAACTACTGTTGGAGGAGGACTAACTGCTGTGGGAGGAGGACTAACTGCTGTAGGAGGAGGACCGACTGCTGGGGGAGTATGTTTAACAGTTGGGGGAGCAGGATCAATTGCTGGTTTGGGGGGGTCCTATTTTAAAAAATTATACAAATTTATGTTCAGTAAATCACCAAACTTCTTTTTATCCTGATTAAAGTGTATCCCGTCCGAGCCAAAGTATTCCCCATTTCTGAAGAATGTAAGCCAAAAATCAACAAACTTTAGGCCTTTTTCCTCACACATGCGTTTAACTCTCTTATTTATGCTAATGGCTTTACTTAAGGTACAGTCACTGCACGCATTCGTGGGAGAATCCCTACAACCATTCCCATATCTGTCTTTTCTCTAACCTTGTCGGTCACGATCTTGAACTCTTTTACAATGGTCTCTGTCTGCCCTCCTGTCCCGCCCTGAAAAGCGTCATTGCCACCAACATGTACAATGATGGGACAACTTTTATTCTTGATATTAATTTCGACTAATTCCCTGTTTATTATCTGACTCGTGGCATCTGGGAAACCGTTCTGCATCAATTTAGCGAATACACATTGGGCGAGTGCACTTTCAGCGAAGGAAATTGAGCGAGTACAAATTGAGCGACTTGACGCATTAAACTATTAGGCTAACTGACCGAGTACAAATTGAACGAGTGCAAACTGAGCGCAAACTGACGCAAAAATAATAAACATTCACCTAATAAAAAATATTTATTTAAAATAGATATATTTAATTCAAATGTATATTTATTCAAAACAGATTTAAAAATATAGTAAGTTAAGCGACATTATACATTACTAATATACAGGGTGTCCCATAAGTCCGGCATCATAGGAAAAATAATAAAAAAGGCAAAACAAAAGCTTTTATTTACAGAATGTGCTCAATATGTCCACCATTGTTTTCAATACACAAATTCAGACGTGATACCCAGTCAGCAAGCACACGGTGAATGATGTCAGGAGTAATGGTGTTACATGCCCCAATAATGCGCTGCCGCAAATGTTCAACACTACTAATTTTCTCTGCGTATACCAGCGCTTTCAAGTGGCCCCAGAGATAAAAATCTAGTGGCGTGAGATCCGGGCTTCTAGCTGACCATTCCACAGGCCCTCGACGTCCTATCCAATGACCAGGGAATTGTTGGTACAGGTATTCCCTTACTTGGGTGCTGAAATGTGCAGGAGCGCCGTCTTGCTAGAACCATGTTGGGAAATTTCCTTCTTCGTTCAAGACACTGGGAAATGCTTCTTCCTTGAGCATACGTAGGTATGTGCCTCCAGTGACATGTTCATCGAAAAAGAGGGGGCCTATGATGCGATCCTTCCAAATGCCACACCATACCATCACCTGAGATGCACCTTGTTCCTTTGAAGAGGTATACCAGTGAGGGTTGTTTTGAGACCAGTAGCGGGTGTTCTGTAGATTTACCTCACCATTTCCTTAAAAAACAGCCTCGTCACTGAACAGAATGGTGGACGGGAAATGGCATCCCGAGCATATTGTTCCGTAGCCCATTCACAAAATTCCACCCACCGGTCGGGATCATCTTCGCTTAATTTCTGTAGGATCTGAAGTTTATATGGATGCCATTTGTGAGCCTGAAGAATGCGATGGATGTTACTTTTCGACACTCCTGTCTCGGCGGACAATCGCCGAGGAGACTTATTGGGACTTCTGTTAAAATGAGCCAGGATAGCAGTCGCTGTATCATCATCAGTGGACCTCCTTGAAGGTCCACTGCGTGGTTTATCTTCTATGGATCCTGTTTCCTTAAACTTTGCAACAAGTCTGCTAACACAACTCTGTGTTATTGGCTCGAGGTCTGGATGCAGTCTGTTAAATTCAGTAGCGGCCTCTCTTTGACTCCGATTTCCTATGAGTAGAATTATCTGGATTCGTTCTTCCTTGCTCACAGACATTATGGCCTGTAGAAAGAGAAAAATATGAATTATGGTTTGTAGAAATAGAAAAACATGAGTTTCTCCTATGATGCCGGACTTATGGGACACCCTGTACAGTATATACTGTATATGTTATCGGCAAAGTATGAAATTCAAGTATTCTATACAATACCTAGCATTCTATACATTGCCGAATGGTTTTTAGGCAAAGTATGAAATGAATATTGTATTACAGTTAGGTTAGGTTAATTGAATGCCAGGTTAGCTCAACTGTATGCCCTTGACGATTGTTTAGGTTAAGTCATGATATTTTCGTTAGTTTTGACAGTAAACGAAAATATCAAGACTTAACCTAACCAATCCTCAAGGGCGTACAGGTGACCTAACCGGGCATTCAATTAACCTACATCAATGGTCGGCAACCTCTGACCCGTGGTTCAATTGTAGTATATAGTATATATAAAATAATAAATATTGTTACATGAAGAGTGTTTTTTATTTTAAAATGTCCCAAAAATAGTGTATTTTGATTTAAATTTTGAACACTCATCGCTCAATGCGTGAAGTCGCTCAGTTTTCTCACTCGCTCAATTTGTGCTCGTTCAGTTTGCCTAATCGCTCAATGCGTCAAGTCGTTCAGTTTGTACTCGCTCAATTTCCCTCGCTCAAAGTGCACTCGCTCAAATGTCGCACAATCCTGGGAAACATCGAATTTTTCTCCTGGTCACGCCTCTTGCTCCGAAAAAGTCCCCTTGATTCCTGACCAGAGAATCCCCATATTAAAAAGATTCCTCCTCTTCGTCAGCAAGTAAGTGAAACTTATTTTTTACGGTAATGGGTTCTGAATCCTTATGTTTTGGTTTGGAGGGTCTTTTATTTTTGACCACTTGGAATTCTTGTTCCTTCGTCCTACTTTCCAGAATATTCACTGTATTTTCCAAGCGGGCCACGTTTTGTTCTAGATGTTTAACCTTAGAGTTTATATCTACTGATGCGTTATCACTCTGGTCTTGTCCACTGGGTTGGATTTCCAGTGCTACGACCCGAGCTTCAAGCTTTTTTACTAATTCCTTCAGCACTTTAATTTCCTTTTCGTGGTTTTCTTTAAGTTTACAAAACAACCATATACTCAGGGATGTAATATCGCTGAAATTATCTTCGGGGAAGTCGACACACCACTGATGAACTTTACATTTAAAGCATTCAGCTTTCAGTTTAGCTGGCCTTGTCATATTTTGTCTGGTTTTTTTGACGATACGTTACTTTAAATAATACATTATGTTACTTTAAGTAATACAATATGTTACTTTAAATAATACATTCTTACTTTAATTAATACCATACGTTACTTTTAAATAATACAATATGTTACTTTAATTAATATAACGGATGGCGAGGGAGAAATAGTGAATGCAGAAATTAACACGTGTTACAGACCGGAAACGAAGTTGAATACAGAATTGAATGGAACCTGTGGACTGCCGTTAATAACAATGCACACTGATGTTAATTTAAATAATACAATGCTATTTTAACCCTTTAAGCCCTGAATTTTTTGTAGGGTTAAGTTATGAATGCGTGTATTTGAAACGTTAGCAATTGGCATCTTCAGTCCTTAAAGGGTTAATTAATATAATGGTTAGTGAGGGAGAAATGGTGAATGCAGAAATACAGAAATAAACACGCACAAGCGAGTGCCACGTGTTACAGACCGGAAACAGAATTGAATACAAGATTGAATGAACCTGTAGGCAGCCGTTAATAACAATGCAGAATGATGTTAATTTAACCTCTTAACAACTGAAGTTTTTGTAGGGTTAAGTTATGAGTGCGTGTATAAGAAACGGTACATATTCGACCAAGTGGTCCAAAAGAGGTTAAATAATGCAATGTGTTATTCTAATTAATATAATGGATAGTGAGGAAGAAATAGTGAATGCAGAAATCAACACGCACAAGCAAAAAGCACGTGTCACAGACCTGAAACGGAATTGAATACAAAACTGAATGGGATCTGTAGGCAGCCGTTTATAATAATGCAGAATGATGTTGCTTTAAGCAATATAATATGTTAGTTTAATTAATACAATGGATCGTGAGGGAGAAATGGTGAATGCAGGAAATGAACTCGCGAGAGCACGTGTTACAGACCGGAAACGGAAATGGACCCGAATATACAAATTTTACTATTTAACTCGTCTGAAAAATGGAATCTGTAACGATCGTCAAAAACAATGAAAAATTATGCCACGTTAACTTTAACAGAGAAACTCAGCCGAAAAATGGAATTCCACCGATATAACTTGTGCGAGAAGTAGAACCTGTAGCGACTGTTAGTAAACAATGCGGAATTATGTTCGTTAATTGTAATTAAGAAACCGGAAAAGGAAATAAATTAAGTCTAACTAATAAGCAATAATGCTTGTCATAGCCTCAATAATAAAATAAATAAATATAATTATACTTATCTAACAAATTTTGTTAAATCAAAAGATTAGTTAAGCAATATTTGTTTCGCTTAAAACCGTGCTGCGTATTCCTAATCAAGTTATGCAATTCTAAGTGTTCGACTATACAATCCCTAATTATCGACTCCAGTAGCTTACCTACAACCGACATTAAACTGATTGGCCTATAATTTCCCGCCGCACCTTTATCGCCTTTCTTAAAAATAGGTGTTACATTTGCTAACTTGAAATTATCTGGTACGCACACCTCAGAAATAGACGCATTAAAAATCTTTGTTAGCGGCACAACAATGCTATCTTTTAATTCTTTTAGTTGTATGGGATATATGGAATCCGGCCCTGGTGATTTATGCATTTTCATTTTATCAATATAACCCATTACCTCCCCTTTACTAACCACAATATTATCCAAAATATTACCATTATCAAAAGGTATTATGTCTATGACCGTAGGGATATTCGTTACATCTTCTATAGTAAAAACTGACGTAAAAAATTCGTTTAGCGAGGTAGCCATTTCCTTGTTTTCAGAAACTAAATCTCCGTTAACATTTTTCAACGGCCCCAAGACACTTTTTACTGGATTCCTATTGTTGACGTATTGAAAGAATCGCTTAGGGTTTTCTTTACCGTCACGAGCTATGGCGATTTCAAATTCGCCCTTGGACCTTTTTATTACACTTTTTGCTTTACGCCTTAGAGATATGTAGTTGTTTCGTAACCACAAATTGTCTTTATTGCACTTATGTAGTCTAAAGCCCTATCTCTACTCTTTATAATATCTCCTACTCTAGAAGTAAACCACAAGGGCTTGTTGTTTACTTTCGCACGCTTAATTTTTACGGTACACATCCCTCATTTATAGTCCTAAATACTGTTTCAAACGATTCCCACATTAGTTTTACGTTGGAGATCCCCATTACGTTTCCCAATTGACGTGTGACAATTTATTTCGAAATTTACAAAAGTCTGCGTGCTGGAAGTTAGGAATTTTAGTCGAGTTAGCTGGTTTCGAGTGACTTACTGAGAGGACAAACTCTACCATTTTGTGATCGCTATTGCTTAACGGTTCTATTTCTTGAAGATCAGTGATTAGCCTATCATCCGTAGTTATTACTAAATCTAAAATACTGTCCAACCTCATAGGTTCCCCAACCATTTGAATAAGAAAGCTATCCTCGAGAAAATTAACTAAACGATTACCTTCCGCGTCTCCCTGCATTGTATCGTAATTCACGTTGGCACAATTAAAGTCACCCATAACTAAAGCCTGCTCAACCTATTATTCTCTTTAGTTCACGATATAACGCTTCGTCCGTATCAGCTGTTTGATTAGGGGGCCTATATATAACCGCAACAACAAGTTTGAAATCGTTCAATTTAAGTTCATTGACTCCGTATTAAAAATGGCATATATCAAATCCGCCATATTAGTTGAATTTATATTATACATTCAAGGTAGGCAGATCGTTTTAGGTTGTAAGAGCTAATATGAAAAAAAGAAATCATATGATATTGGATTAAGAGGGCGCGATCGAGAGATTTTGTCTAATTGCGCTAATTTATATTGATATATTTATGCTTCTAAAGTTTGACAAAATTAATGGTCAGGCAAAGCCTACCCTGCCTACCCTATAAATACCATATATATATATATATGACGAGGTGTAGCTCTGAATACATGAAAGACCTTGGAATCGTTTTTCTTTTTTCCTTGTGGGTTTGCAGCATTCATTCATTTCACGGTTAATTGTGAAATTCATCCCATATATATATATATATATTATATATATATATATATATATATATATATGTAAATTACAAAACGACATTGAAACCTTATTTTAGTGGGCAGAAGACAACAATATGAAGATGAACGAAGAAAAATTTTAACTTCTAAGATATGGTAATAAAAAGGAGCTACAGAATAAGGGTACAAAATTCTGCAAGCCATACAGATAACACCAAATCCACAAGTCAGGGATCTTGGAATAATAATGGTCGTCGGTTGCAGAATTCAGAGAGCACTATAACACCAAAATTACAACGGCTAGAAAAATAATGGGAATCATCTAGAAAAGCTTCTGCAGCAGAAAAGCAAACATCATGCTCAAATTATGGAAAAGTCTAGTCCTACCAATAATTGAGTATTGCTCAGTACTCACAAGCCCATACAAAAAAAGAGACATTGCGAACATTGAAGCTATACAAAGGACTTTTACGTCTAAGATAGAAGAAACGGAAGGTGAAGACTATTGGTCTCGACTATAATCCCTGAAACTCCACTCTCTCGAAAGAAGGTGGGAGCGGTACACAATAATATGCATATGGAAAATATTTGAGGGCTTTGTCCCTAACCTTAGAAATGAAATAGAAACAAACTGGAATGAGAGAAGAGGCAGATTTTGTACTGTCCCAGCTGCGGTGGGAAAGGGGGCCATGAAAACGAGGATGGAAAATACCCTCAGAATACGAGGCCCAAAGCTTTTGAATACCCTACCAAAAGAAGTGAGGAATTTCCAGCATACCGACCTGAATAACTTCAAGAACCAACTGGAAAGATTCCTGTGCAAAGTCCCTGAGGGCAGGAGATCAGACAGCAATTCCCTCCTTCATTAAATCCCGCAAATGAGGTGGGATGCTGCAGAGAGGTCAACCACAGGTTGATCCTGAACCGTCGTTTGAACTCAAATAAAGTAACATAAAGTAAGTATATATAATTTTCATAAACTTATTCATAAAATAACAATAATAATAATAAAGAGATTATAATGAAATTTTTTAAAGTACTTTAGCTGCAGAGGACTATAAATAGTGAAAATTTGTTTTCAATCTAATCATACGTAAAAAAAGTTACTTATGGTGCATTATTTTGGATAAAAATAATAACCTGTAGGTATGAATGGTATAAATATATTATTCATTTATATGGGTCAGGAGACTGGCAGCTGCAATAAATCAAGAAAAGTGAAGAAAAATCTTTACCAAACTTTAGAAGCCATTTTCTCAAAACAAGTTTTCTGCGAAACTGCTGTATATTTTGGGCTATATGTCAATAACTAAAAGATAAATTTCTATGAATTTATCACACAATGTAGCTAAGTTGAGGAACATTGTTTTCACATTACATCTCAAAAAAAAAAAAAAAAGTGAAATGCAAATTTTCTTTTAAATTTTTTTTTGAAAGGGTACTAATTAATTAATAATTAATCAGTCAGGAGGGGGAGAGCTCAGGCAGAGCGCTCATGCCAACTAATATGACCCATTGCTCTAACTCCTGCATTATTAGTACCATTATCATCAGGGTTCGAAACCGTGACTTCAGTGTCTTCACTTCGCTTATACGGAAATGGTGTTACCCACTGAGCTACTGATGCTAGCAGGGTGCAAACTAAGTATATTACACTAAAATTTAAAAATAAAAACACTGATTTTTATAAAAAATAAATAATATTTAATAACAAAACATAATACAGAGCATGTCTTTTGTTTTTACTAAACATTGCCTAAGCGATTCTTGGCATTCTATAGAATTCCTAGGGGCTACGTCGTGGTCAATGTCGTAACACCGCTTCCCGGAGATCAGCGAAGTTAAGCGACATTGGGTCTGGGTAGTAGTTGCATGGGAGACCGTCCTCTGCGCCCAGATTATGTAGCGACCCGTGATTCGGATCCCACGTAAAGCTGTAGGTCCCCCTCCGTCATATGACCTTAGATGTTGCGAAAGAGGTTAAACAATCCCAATTAAAAAAAAAATAGAATTCCTAGGAATTATATACAATTGGCCAATTCGGCTTTGTTTAGTACTTTGTCTAAAAACCATTTGGCAATGCATAGAACATCTGAATTTTGTACTTTGCCTGTAACATATATATATATACAGGGTGGGCCGAAAGTCTGGATCCATTGGAAAATATTTATTTTAATACATAAATTACAACAAATGGTAAATACTTAAAATGAATATCAACTTTAACTCGTAAATGCGTATCCGTGATACTGTACAGTAATTCGTACTCCAGTATAAATACTCAAATACTTTTTTATTTCAGCCCAGAAATGGCTTCGAATCTAACAACAGAAGACCGGGTAGAACTTGTGCTCATGTACGCAAGACAGGGCGCTACACACAGAGAAGTTGCTACCGAATTCAATAGAAATCATCCTGATAAGCATCCAGTAACACATGCGACTGTTGGCAAGTTGTTTAAACGTTTCAAAGAAACAGGAAGTGTACATGATCGACGGCGTTCTGGTCGTCCAAAAACTGCAACTGATGAAAATACCTCTGCAATGGTATGTGAAACTTTAACGAATAGTCCAGTAAAGTCAACAAGAAGATTATCAAATGAAACACGCATCTCGAGAACGTCAATTCGAAGAATTATTAAAAATCATAAATTCCATCCCTAAGTGTCTCGATGTCAGAGGCCGCCAATTTCAGCATTTGTTATAATTTGTTGTTTATACTGGAGTACGAACCACTGTACAGTATCACGGATACGCATTTACGAGTTAAAGTTGATATTCATTTTAAGTATTTACCATTTGTTGTAATTTATGTATTAAAATAAATATTTTCCTATGGATCCAGACTTTCGGCCCACCCTGTATATATATATATATAGGGTGTTTCACAACCGAGCTACCATACTTTAGGGGGTGATTTAGGGGGTGATATCGGTTAAAGAAGTTAATACAACATCGTGCTATTTCCAACCGTTGCAGAGCTACGGACGCTTTAAAGTGCAAGGAAAAAATAAACGAGAGTATTAATCTGATGTATTTATTGCTACATTTTATGAGATACACCTTATAAATGTTCAAAATGTCCGCCTCGGTTTTCAATGCACAGCCTCGCTCGTTCCAAGCAAGAGGCCACTGCCCATTGAATCATTTCGGGGTGTTCTCGTATGTAAGCAACGGCATCCATAATCCGACGGAAGAGTTCCTCATCCAAAGATTCCGGTACCGCTGATTCAAGTAATCCGTAACATAACGACCAAAATGTGGTGGCGCCCCATCGTGCTGAAAGAACATCCTGCGCCTTGTCTCCAAGGGCACGTCCTCCATCAAAAGCGGCAATTTGTTCGTCAGGAAGTTCCGATAAATATCATCAGTTAATCGTTGTTCCAAAACGAACGGTCCAATCAGCTGATCTCCAATTACACAGCATCAAACATTCACCGAGAATCGATGTTGAAAATTTCCTTCAACGGTACGGTGGGGATTATCGGCGGACTACGAGTGGGACTTTCGTCTATTGTTAATTCCATTCCGAATGAATTGTGCTTCATTACTAAACAGTATGCGATTAAGAATTTGGCGATGCATAACCAACCATCCACTGGCAAAATTTAACCCGTTTATCGTAATCATCCGGTTGAAGAGCTTGCACACGTTGCAAATGATAGGGATACAAACCCTCTTCATGTATGGTTCGCCACACAAGCGATGCGGATTCACGAATTCGTCTAGAAATCCTCCAAACTCCTAGAAATCCGTCGTGCTACATGTTCTTGGTTACGGGAAACAATTGTCCCTGTGTTCGGAAAAAGTCTTCGATATTCCACAACTGCTGCTCTACTGTTAGCATCACACAATCCATAAATGAAATGGATATCAGCGTATTCAACGGGTGTGAACTGATTCATTTGATTATTTTGTTCACCTTAGTGCAACACAGTGTCTCGTACCACAGATCAGAACCAACTGAAATAAAAAACTGAGGATTAATAGTGGTAACTTCGTTAACCGAAACTACCACCATTGCTGCCATCTATCGAAATACACACAAGTAGGGATTTGTTGTTTGCACATCTTAAAACGTCCGTAGCTCCGCAACGGTTGGAAATAGCACCTATGTTGTATTAAGTTTTTTACTCGATATCACCCCCGAAAGTATGGCAGACCGGTTGTCAAAACCCTGTATATTCGTTATATTGTTATATTAATTCTAGATTAGGTTAATCCCTGACAGAAGTTGTTTATAAATTTTCTCCTAAATTTCATTGGTCACACAAAATGATAACTCCTGAAATTTGTCACAATTCGACAAAATATTTTTTTTTATTTGGCTTCAAGATTACAAGAAATATTCTTGATATAGAGAACTTACAGAATGACAATTTAGATTGTACAAAGTTACCTTGAGTTTCAGAAACTTCATATGCGATTAAATAAGTTAATTCAGGGGCTTAATTTTTCCAGAGAAAATAGATAAATATATCATTTAAAAAAGTTTTCTCTAAACGGATTTGATTCCAAAGAAAATCTCGGCCTATATATATATATATATATATATATATATAATATATATATATATATATATATGAGCTTGAACTCAGAATGGTCCACTGAGGTTTTTTCATGATACACACAGACGTGCATGAAACAAGAATTTCTTCTGGGAAAATTAAATCACTATAGTCCCAATAAGTAATGGTAAATTACAAACACTATAGTTTTTTCTTGTTCCATGCACGGTCTGTGTGTATCATGAAAAAACCTCATGGGACTATTCTGAGTTCAATCCCATCATGAAACGGACATGTTATGTGCCTTGAAAAATGGACTCTCAATTTTGCCAGTTGAGGTTTAAGTTTTGTTTTTTGGCTAAAAATACAACAGTTACCCCTTTTTCTTTGATGTATTCAATCCGACGCGAATACAACGAGTCCTTTGCTTATATTGACGTTCTAGATATCGTAGGATAGGTGTACTAGTTGTAACCCCTAGATCCTGTTCCAAAGCTGGATATTATCTGTTTTGCAAATAGCTGGTGAGGGAAGCTATATTTTTGGGGCCTCTTTGCGAGTGACCCGTTGCTCACGTCGGGCTAACATCATGAAAAAGAAGAAACTATAGTGTTTGCCATTTACCATTACTTATTCGGACTATAGTGGATTTAATTTTCCCAGAAGAGTTCCTTGTTCTATGCACGTCTGTGTGTATCATATATACTGTATATATATATATATAATATATATATATATAAGACTTATATATATATATATATATATATATATATATATATATATATATGTGGAAAAGTGTTTCCACAGGAAAAATAAATTTGTGTTAAAATTTAGACATTCTGTTTGTATGAATTAAAATATTAATTCTTTAAAAGATATTATTCTGCTCGTATAAATTAAAACATGACTCCGTTAGAATTCCTAATATTTGTGTGAATCGCCTTTATGCCCAGAAGATTCTCTGGCATCCCCTCGATAAGCCTAACGAGGCTCTCCACCATAGCCACGTCTAGAATCTTAAACAGAAATTCCTAAATTCTAAATGTTCTTTCGACTATTATAAACCACAATTATGTAAATTCTTCTGTTAAAAAGAGTTAAGGTGTCGAACCACCAATATATAAATTCTTAACTAATATCAGTGTTATAATAGGACTTTGTGATTTAACAATCTTGCGTAAACGTGGCAACACGGAACCTCCTCGAGGAAAATCACCTCCAGGGAGGCAGTTCGTGGCACACCTCTCGAGTGGTTAGTCAACCAAATTGGGTTCTCGTTCGTTCTTACTACTCTCTAAGCAAGTGTTGTGTTAAGGGTGTTTATTAGTGATTTCAACTTTGTAGAAATAAAGGACTAACAAAGGAAAACTCGTCATTTTATATCCTTCCAACGGAGAACAGCATTCCCTTCTCTCAACGGACTGAGAGAGAGCGGACGCCAACAACCGAGGGTATAAATTGTTGTCTTCGAAATTCGCAGTCAGAATAAAATAATTAAACGGTATAAACTTCCTTGTGGGTGCGAGGAAGTGACATACTGAGACGACCTTTAACGGATAACATCATATCCGACATATGTATATATAATTATATACACTATGTACCTTCCTTTCAACTGTTGGTTTACGTCGTCGTCGTTGGGCCTAGGCAAGCTACGGCTTGGGACCGTAGCGCATCTATCCGGTATAGGTTAACCTGGATGATGTAGCCATAAGCACTGCCGCTAGTTAAGTGCCAACCAGTGATTATCTCACTAGCCGTATTGAGTCCGTTAGGCGAAACTGCGACAGTACCAAAGGTGGAAAATATAACCCTTGGATTTCTATTATTTATTTGTAAAATTGACATGGTATTAGATTAAAATAATTATTTGAATATAAATAATTAACTGACAATTGTGATATATAACACTGGGGAACAAATTTCAACTTTTTGTCTATTGAATTAGATTTGACAGTTAGTTCTAGGTAATTTGGGTGCGCTGAGCACGAATTTTTACTCGGTTTTGCTCTATCAGGTCCTGATTTTGCTCAACACCCCTCCTCTTTCGTCGTATTCATAAAAAGGTTTTTTTCTCAATACTCGCTGTCTTTTTGCAGTTACACATTATGCAACTAGGTTTTTATCTAGGTATTTGTACCTATTGTTATGGTATTGTTGTATTATGTATATTTTTATATGTAACACCCTAAAAATATTTTTAATTTTGTCATTTTTAACCCATTTTAATATTAGTAAATTAAGCTAAAAATATCATAGAATTCTAAAATTTTCTCGAGCGTTCCTGTTCTCTGTAGAGTATTCTAGAGGGACAACTAAAATATATAAAAGCGACTCGTTTCCAGAGTTAATCAGTCAATTCAATCAGTCAGTCAGTCAGTCAGTCAGTGAGTTAGTTAATTAAGTTTGGGCATTAACATAATTTTGAATTGGCATATGATTTAGTGAGTAATTTTGTCATCGTGATTTAATATAGTTGATTTAATTAGACGTAATTTATATTGTACCTACTCATCCGTGTTTCTAGTTTAATTTCATAGATTGTAAGTACCTATTTCATAATAAGTACCTATTTAAACTAATTTTTGTGTTTATATTTCAGATTTTCTTAAATTTATATGAATTAAGGGCTTTAAATACCTTTACAAATTGGCAGAACAATCAAGCAATATGTCATCAAGCACTAGAAAGTTCAAATGCAAAAACAACCCTGATTCCTTCTGTTATATATGTGGAAATTTTACACTTCCACATCAACGAGCAAATATAACTGACTTCGTAAAAAGAGCTTACTTAGCTTATTTTGGCATAAAACTGGGGGACCAAGATAAATCGTGGGCTCCACATAAAGCCTGCACTATATGCATTGAAAGACTGCGACATTGGACGAAGGGTTCGGATTCAAAAATACCTTTTGGAGTTCCGATGGTAAGTTTATGATTTCATAAAACTACGTAATTTAATCACTAGTATACTGTAACTTACCTAAATGTAATTGTAACTTAGGTACATAACAAAAATTTACAGAAAATGTTTATAAGAATCTCAAATATTGCATAAGGTTGAAACACATAGAAATGTTAAATGTTTGGGTGATAACTTTTGATAAAATTCATAAAAACAAGTCTCTCGTCGCTTTTGTTAACGCTTTACAATTTTTTTTCCATATCAGGTGTGGCGAGAGCCTACTAACCACGAGACCGATTGCTACCTTTGCTTTGTCAAGACTTCGGGCTTCACTAAGAAAAATAAACATTGTATCGAGTACCCAAATTTCGACACCGCGATACGACCTGTGCTACATTCAAATGAGATCCCCATTCCAAAATTTAAGGGTCTGCCAACTCAAGAATTAGTTGAAGATGTTCCTGAAAATATTGTTATGCACTTTGAGGAGTCAGACACCGATTTTGACCCCAGCGTATTTGAAAGTCAAAACGATCCGCAAAAGTTTAACCAGGCCGAGTTGAATGATCTTGTAAGGGATCTAAATTTGCCAAAAAAGGCTGCGGAAATTTTAGCTTCAAGACTTAAAGAGAAAAACTTGCTTACTTCAAACACATACATTTCATTTTACAGAAAAAGAAGAAGAACTTGTTAAATATTTTAGAACAGAGGATAGTTTAGTATATTGCTGCGACATAGTTGGTTTGTTAAAGAAGATGGGGGGTTGAGTCTTACGATGCAAATGATTGGCGCTTGTTTTTAGACAGTTCGAAAAGAAGTCTTAAGTGTGTGTTGTTGCATAATGGCAATCTATACGGCTCGATACCGATTGGGCACTCAACAAAATTAAAAGAAAAGTATGAACATATAGAAAAGGTTTTAAATCTTATCAAATATAGGGAGCACGAGTGGATCATATGTGTTGACTTAAAAATGGTTAATTTTCTGCTAGGACAACAAGGAGGGTATACTAAATATCCCTGCTTCCTTTGCTTATGGGACAGCAGAGCCAAGGAAGAACATTATTTCAAACAAATCTGGCCAGCACGAACATCACTTACTGTCGGAGAAAAAAACGTAATTAATCCACCTTTAGTGAGCAGAGATAAAATCATATTTCCTCCTCTGCATATAAAACTAGGCCTCATTAAACAATATGTAAAAGCTTTAGATACGAACGGCGAGTGTTTCAAATACATAACTTCAAAATTTCCAAGTTTAAGTTATGAAAAAATCAAGGCGGGAATTTTCGACGGTCCACAAATAAGAACAATGATTAAAGACAGCAATTTTCCTAATGTCATGAATGAACGCGAAAAAAATGGCTGGTTCTCATTCGTGGACTTGATAGAAAACTTTTTAGGCAATTATAGGGCAGATAACTACGAAGAAATCGTAAAAAAACTTTTAAGGGACTACAAAGAGTTAGGTTGCAATATGAGCATAAAAATGCATTTTTTGAATAGCCATCTTGACCAATTTCCAAGTAATTTAGGTGATGTAAGTGACGAACAAGGGGAGAGATTCCACCAAGATATCAAAATTATGGAGGAACGGTACCAAGGCCGCTGGGATTCCCACATGATGGCTGATTACTGCTGGTGCTTGAAAAGAGACCTGCCATCAACAAGCAAATACGCTAGAAAGTCTTACAAAAGAAAATTTTTGCCACAGTGAAAGCTTCATATCTGTTTGTTTTTTTATTTTAAGTCATTTCTATCGTTATAATGTAATTTTACTGTAGTTTGAACTGCTTGTATTCATGAAACTTGAAAAAAAAATTTAACACATGACTTAATTTTTTAGTCCTAATTTGAAAAATCTGGAAAATGGCACATAGGCTGTCGACAAGAATCAGGACCTGATAGAGCCAAACCGAGTTGAAATTCGTATTCAGCGCACCCAAATTACCTAGAATCAAGTGTCAGATATCATTCAATAAAATACGTGTTGCCCAGTGTAATTAATTATGTTTACATACAATAAAATAATATAGTATACATAAAATTAGTATATAAAATGTATGTGTTCACAATTGAATTATGATGGGTAACTAATTTAAAATGAATTTATAACTATTCCGAAATTCAAGACGGTAAAATTAACATTTAACTTGAAACTAAAATAAGAGTATTCACTACAACACCCCCCACCAGAGAGGAAGTTCAAAAGTTCCGAACGACACAGATTTCCGCTGGACCTTTTTGGTAGCTACATGTACCTCGCTTAAGGTTGATTCCAAAAACGCAGGCTTAAGACGATCGATAGAAACCTTGTCGACCTTGGAACCGCGCTGGATGAGAAATGATTTGCGCGTACGTCGGAGAACTTCATAGGGCCCGTCATATGGACATTGGAGAGGCCGTTTTGGGACAGGTACAGAACGAAAACGTGGGTACAAGATTGGAGGGCTGGGGAAACAAAGATGTTCTGTTGGCTAGTCAATCGAGGGGAACAGGCTGAAGGGACTGCATGTGAGAGGAAAGTGTTTGAGCGAATTCCGTAGGATCGCATGACTTATCCCCTGCAGTGAAGTAGCCACCTGGTAGCCGCAGTGTTGTTTCCATAGACTAGTTCGGCCGCTGTAGTCTCGATCACTCTTAAATGCAGAGCGAATACCAAGCAACACGAGTGGAAGCTTATCCATCCAATGGGAGTCTTCGTGACACATAAGGGATGACTTCAGCTGGCGATGGAACGTTCGACGAGGCCGTTAGCTTGCGGATGATACGCACAGGTATGCGCATGTACTGTACCCAACAAGCTGGTAAACTTCTTCCAAAGCGAAGACTCAAATTGGCGACCTTGGTCAGTGATGACTTTTGTCGGCAATCCAATCTTGATACCCATCCATGAAGAAAGGCTCTTGCAACAGTGTCCGCTTGGATATCAGGAAGTGGGATGGCTTCAGGCCATCTGGAAAGCGGTCGAGACAGGTGAGCAGATAACGTTGGCCTTGAATCACTGGAAGAGGGCCAACAATGTCTACATGAATTACCTCAAATCGCTGGGATGGGGGCGGAAATGCGTCAAAGGGGGACCTGGTGTGCCTTTGGACTTTGGCACGCTGGCAGGCAAGGCACGTTTTGGTCCAATGTTTGACATCCTTCCGCATCGCGGGCCAAACAAAGCGAGAGGTAACCAGGTGTTGCGAAGCACGGATACCAGGATAGGAGGGCTTATGAGATCCATGAAGACTGCTTGTCTGTGACATGGAGGGACATAAGGGCGAATAGCAGCTGTTGATACGTCGCAATAGAGGGCACAGACAATCCTGGCATACTCATTTTCTTGAGGGAAAGTGAGTGAGTGGAGTCTTCTCTGAGCAGGTCTTGTAGTTCCGTATCCTTATCTTGATCCTGTGCAATAGCATTCCACAGTGTAGAGCTGAGGGTAACAGAAGTAATCTCTATTCTTGAAAGTGCATTTGCTGGAGTGTTCAAGACACCTTTGATGTGGCGGATATCTGTGGTAAATTGCGAGATATAATCGAGTTGCCTGATGACTCTGGGAGAGTGGTTACAGCTGTTTTTTTGAAGACAGTGACCAAAGGTTTGTGGTCGGTAAAAACACAAACTCTCGGCTTCAAGGAAATGTTGAAAATGCTTCACGTTTAAGTAAATAGCAAGAATTCACGTCCGAAAGCACTATAACGCGTTTGGGCTGGCTGCAGCTTTTTCGAGTAAACGCGATGGGTGCTTGTTGACCGTTAATGGTTTGTTCCAACACTCACCGATCGCAACATCTGATGCATCGACCGTCAGAGTTAGGGGGGCATCACTGATAGGAAATGACAGAGACAATGCACTATTGATAGCATTTTTGGCATTGTCGAACGCCTGTAAACTATCGCTACACCATACCAATTTCGTTACCTTGCGTTTGTGTGTGATCATAGCGTGTAGAGGAGCAAGAACACTAGCACAGTTTTTAATGAACTTGTGGTAATAATTTACCAACCTAGAAACCGACGTAACTCACGCTGATTATTTGGCATAGGGTAATTTTTTATCACTTCACACTTGTCCTGAAGGGGGGTAATTCCGTGCTGCGAAATCGTGTGACCAAGAAATTCCAAGGTTGGCTGTGCAAATACACACTTAGATGCATTAATAGTAACACCGTATTGTTCTAAGCGTTGAAAGAGGAGTGAAAGATGTTCCTTATGTTCCTCTTCCGTTGAGCTGGCCACAAGCAAATCATCGATGTAGGCATAAACAAAGTCTAAGCCTCTGGTGACCTCATCTATAAACCTCTGAAAGGTTTGCGCAGCATTCGTACCCGACGGCATCTTCAAAAATTCGAATAACCCAAATTGTGTACAAACTGCAGTCTTGGGAATATCCGAAGGCTCTACGGGAATGTGTGGAAAGCCTTACGAGATCTATTTTACTGAAGATAGATTTGCCGTGGAGAAGAGAAGTAAAGTCTTGGACATTTGGTACCGGTATCGGTCCGGGATGGTTGTCGAATTCAAAAACCGGTAATCCCCACATGGTCTCCAGTCTCCTGACTTCTTCTGGACCAGGTGTAGGGGAGAGGACCAACTGCTTTTGGAAGGTCTTATTATCCCAAGATCTATCATAAGCTGGAATTCCGATTTGGCAGCTTTCAGTTTGTCCGGGGCAAGACGTCTGGGTTTTGCAAACACAGGGGGACCTTTTGTTGTAATGTGATGGGTAATGGTGTGCTTAATGGTATCACCCATCTGCATAGGTTGAAGAATTCCTGGATATCGTTGGAAAAGGCACTGGTACATGGAATTAGGGGGAACGAGGGAAAGTGCAGAGTTCGAGGCGTCCGAAGGGCAACCTGTTTGGCAAGAACAGAAAGCAGTGTGGCCTGGTCGCATAAGCGTCGCTTGTCAGATCCACCAGGAGTTTGAAATGCTGGAGGAAGTCAGCGCCGATTATGGGATCCGCACTTGAGCACAGATGAAAATCCACTTGAAGGATCGGTGAAGGCCCAAGTTTAGTTCACGCGACTGAGTACCGTACGTGGGTATGCGTGAACCGTTGCAGCGTATAGAGGCGGAGATTCCGAGTGCGTATGACCAGATTTTTGAGGGAATACACTGACTGACGCTCCGGTATCGACCAAGAAATTGACACCAGAGTTCCTGTCCTTTATGAATAACAGGTTGGCAGTGCGAGTACTAGACGCCATTAGGACTCGCTGCTGGGGTTTTCCGACGAAAAATTGCAAGGGGAGATGCACTTCCTAGCCTTCTTTCCAAATTTCGAGTGGTAGAAAGATCTTCCCGGAACTCGAACGATGCCTCTTCGTAAATCTTGACCGGAATGGCCTTCTTCGCCGTTGATTTTGTAGCAGAGAACAAACGTGGTTGAGTCGTTGACTTAACTCTTTCACTTTCAACTCCAGTTCCGATTGTGTTTCACGTTGTTGACCGGAGCTGTGTCAATCTCCACTACTTTGTCGGCAGTTTCTGCTAGTTTATCAACTGGAGTAGCAGGATCCATAGTGGCCAAGACACGCTGAGCTGATGGAGGAAGTTTCTGCAAGAACAACTGTCTAAAGATGTCCTTATCGAAGGTTTGTGCGCGTTCGCCTAGAGCGCACTGCATAGCCCTCAGCATTTGAGTGGGCTTACGGTCTCCAAGTTCTTCTTTTGAGATTAACTGATGTAGTTCTCACGCTCGGAGACAGTGGTGCGGCACAGGATGGCAGACTTCAGATCGTTGTATGGGTCCTCACTCGTGAAAGTAGACACGATGACGTCACGGACTTCAGAGATGATGCTCGCTGGTAGAGAGGACAAAACATGATCGTATTTCGTCCTGCTAGCGGTGATCCTTCCCAAGTTGAATTGTGATTCCACTTGGTGGAACCAAATAAATGGATCACCCGGCCAGAAGACGGGGAGCTTTACGCTCAAGTGGGAGATGGCACCAGCGTCGTCAGGCATCTTCTCCTATGCTTGCTGACGTACAAGCAAGACGACAAGTTCCCAACGAAGGAGTGGAGGTTGAGACGAGCGCAGGCACAGAGCGCACGGGCAGGGTGAGGGCAGAGGGCACGAGCGACATTACAGTCTGGTCCTAGTCGCTCGGGTGAAGGGGGTGATGGGCACGAACGACGTTACAGTCTAATCCTAGTCGTTCGGGTAAAAGGGGGGAATCCAACTCCGGAGTCACCAATTGTTGGTTTACGTCGT
Source organism: Bathynomus jamesi (assembly GCA_023014485.1). NCBI lineage: Eukaryota > Metazoa > Arthropoda > Malacostraca > Isopoda > Cirolanidae > Bathynomus > Bathynomus jamesi. The sequence continues at coordinate 14,722 of JAJOZX010010011.1, read as the reverse complement.
CGTCGTTGGGCCTAGGCAAGCTACGGCTTGGGACCGTAGCGCATCTATCCGGTATAGGTTAACCTGGATGATGTAGCCATAAGCACTGCCGCTAGTTAAGTGCCAACCAGTGATTATCTCACTAGCCGTATTGAGTCCGTTAGGCGAAACTGCGACAGTACCAAAGGTGGAAAATATAACCCTTGGATTTCTATTATTTATTTGTAAAATGGACATGGTATTAGATTAAAATAATTATTTGAATATAAATAATTAACTGACAATTGTGATATATAATTAATTATGTTTACATACAATAAAATATATAGTATACATAAATTAGTATTAATGTGGTTCACATTGAATTATGATGGGTAACTAATTAAAATGAATTTATAACTATTCCGAAATTCAAGACGGTAAAATTAACATTTAACTTGAAACTAAAATAAGAGTATTCACTACACAACCTTTCAAATGTTCTGTGCCATGATTCCTCATTTCACGACGGTCAAACATGTCGCCCCTCCTCTCGAGTTGGCCTGGTGAAATAGTGAGTTGGTTTCTTGTACTCTCCACCTCACATAGCCAGGTACGCCCGGCTCATCGGGGATTCTTCTGAGCTAGTCGTCTAATCTTCTTTTGAAGACACCATTCGTCTTCCTTAGGTCTTTCGGCAGCTGATTAAACAGCACGGCACAGTCTTCCTTTTCTACTTTCCACTGTTGTTTGGGAGTTACAGGGTTCAGAGTAAGATTAGGACTAGTTTTCTCCATTATTTTCCAAGTGTAAATAATGGTGTATCTCTCTCTTCTCCTTTCCGGTGAATATAGGTTTTAATTTGCGTAACCTTTCCCGGTAATTTACTTCTTTGCTCCCATTTCAGTTTCGGAACAAGGAGATTGTGCTCTCACTGTACAATTCCCTTGTTCGGCCGTACCTGGAGTATGCTGTGCAGTTCTGGTCGCCCACCCTCAGGAAGATATTGAGAGGCTGGAGCGAGTGCAGGCGAGGGCCACAAAGTAATCCCTTCCGTTAGGCATATGGGCTACAATCGACGGTTACGCGCCCTGAACTTGTTTTCGCTTGAACTCGGAGGCTGCGCGGTCAACTGATCGAGGTTTTCAAGCTCTTACGAGGTTCACGATGTCGATTTTAGAAGTATGTTCAGTTTAAATGATAACCCAACTCGCAACAATGGTTGGAAGTTGGATTTGAAACGGTTTAGGACTAGGTGTTGTGGGAATTACTTTACGTATAAGATCTGTGACACATGGAACAGGTTACCTTCGGAAGTTGTGAACAGTTCCTCTGTGGATCAGTTCAAGAAAAGGTTAGACGAAATCTTGCACACTATTTGAGTGTGTAAAGACATTTAGGACCTCAGTCTGCGGAAATTTCTTTTCCTATAAAATAGTTAATATCTGGAACCAACTTCCCTCAGAGGTTGTTTCCATCAAAGTGTAAATCTGTTTAAAAATAGGCTAGACAAAGTACTGAACACACTCATAGTTTAAGATTAAAACCTCAGAAAACTCTGCAGGAGTTCGCTTGCTCGGTGTCTCTTGAGCAAGCTAAATATAGAGCTATTTATATCTCCACTTTCCTGTAAAATTTCCTTGGCTACTTTTCCAGGGTCAAGGTATTTTTCTTCAACCTTTTTCCGTACCTGCTTCTGGCAGGGAGGAGCGGAGGGTGGGGGAGAGCCTTCTACTTTCTATCCAGTTTTCTACTACTGCTAGATAGTTGAAAGAAAAATACAAAATTTTCTCTGGCACCGTTGCCATTGGTACCTCCTCGGTATGGGCCGCAAGGCCTTTTGAGGTTCTTCTTTTCCTTGTAACTCCTTGTAACTCCTTGATCTTGGCTGTGAAGCTTCTCTAAATCCCTTCTAGCTGTCTAATGTCTTCTTTTTTATATGGGGATGTTAGGACCGAGCAGTATTCCAATTTGGGTACGATCAGTGTTTTCAGTAGAGGAATCATTATATTTCTATCCCTTTCTCTTCGTGTAAAGGTTCTCAGTATCTACCCAGTTATTCTCTTTTCTCTGTTTACTGTTATCTTATGTTGTGTTTCAAATTTCGCATCATCACTCATTACAACCTTTAAATCTTTTGCTTTAAAATTTCTTTGAATTTCCTGTCCATTTGGGGTATAGTATTGCATGGATTTTAGATCCTTCCTTTTTTCCGTACCGTAATAGCTGAAATTTCTCGGTGTTAAACGTCATATTGTTGTCTTCCGTCCACTTGTAGATTCTGTTTATGTCGGTTTGTAGGGATCTTATGTCTTCTGTGTTTCTTATTTTTCTACTGATCTTTGTGTCATCCGCAAAGGATGTTACTGTGCTGTCTCTGGTAACTTCCTCATCTATGTCAGTTAGCATGATTATGAAGAGTAGTGGAGCTAACTGTTCCTTGTGGTATTGAGCTGAGGACCTCTGATTCGATGAAGATATTCCTTGTACTGTAACGACTTGCCGCGCTCACTAAGGAAATTATATATCCATTTCCTTACTTTTCTTGTTATTCCCATATATTTCAGTTTTATGTATTATGATTCCATGTTCATACTTGTCGAACGCTTTGACAAAGTCTGTGTATATTATATCATAGTTTTCATTATCTTCCAGTGCATCAATAATGTGTTGCAATGTTCCATTAGTTTGTGATAGGCATGATCTGCCTGACCGAAACCCATGTTGTTATTATTTCATTTTTTCTGAGTTTCCAAAAAGTCAAAGATTTTTCTCTAACTATTCTTTTAAATGATTCTGATGAAGATATTCCATGAAATGTAACGACTTGCCGCCGCTCACTAAGGAAATTATATATCCATTTCCCTACTTTTCCTGTTATTCCCATATATTTCTGTTTACAGTATGTACTATGATTCCATGGTCATACTTGTCGAACGCTTTGGCAAAGTCTGTGTATATTACATCATAGTTTTCATTACTTTCAAGTGCATTAATAATGTTGTTGTAGTGTTCCATTAGTTGTGATAGGCATGATCTTCTTGACCGAAATCCATGTTGGTTATCATTTAATTTTTTCCGAGTTTCCAAAAGTCATAGATTTTCTCTCTAACTATTCTTTCAAATATTTTAGCGAGATGAGATGTAAGTGACACTGCCTATAGTTTTTTGCCTCGGATCGATCTCCTCCTTTACATATTGGGCTATGCTCGCTCTCTTCAGGATGCCCGGTATTTCTCCCATGTCTAGTGATCGTCTCCATATCCAACATAGGGGCTCTACGATTGCATTCTTGCAGTTTTTGATCAGTGTAGCATTCCATTTGTCCGGTCTTTCCGCAGAATATGCTTTTACTTTCCCTATAGCTTGTGTAATATCATATATCGAAAGTCGAATGTCCGTTATACTTTCCCCTTGTAGTTCTTCTTCAAAGAACACGTTTCTCTCACATATCAGTTTGTCAGTTTTTGGAATACTGAAAGATGATTCGCACTGAGATCTTAATATTTCAGATACTTCTGTTAGGTCATCAGATAAGCATTGGCTTAATTTTTCAAAGGTCCGATAGTCGTGTGATTTTTCGACTTCTTTTATTTTTGTAAAATTATAGAGCACTTTGAGTTAACCTTTATCGCTTCCATAGTGTCGTTTTCTTCTTTTTCGGTATGCTTCTCAATTAGTTCCAGTATGGCACAATCGATACTCTGCAGTTTATCATTTAATATTTTTCTGATGTTGTTGTCTTTGCAGTTACTTAATTTTGCAGTCACTCTTTTTCTCTTTCGGAACAATGACCTTTTTTGTCTCTCGAACCTGCTTCTCTTTCCTCTTTGTTGTATTTTTGGGACGTCTTTCCACAATTTCCAACGTCATCTCCTCTAAGGTCATTAGTATCTCTTCCGTTGTCTTGGCCTTGAAGATGGTTTTCCAATCTATTACTTCCATGCTGGATGCAACACCTTCCCAGTTTATAGCTTTGGAGTGAAAATTAAAAATTTCGAATTTCCTTCTTTCTGTTGTTCGTGTTCTTTCCTTTCCTGTTGCTTTTATATTGGTTGTTATTTCAATAATGTTGTGATCCGATATTATAGTTGGGGTTATTTCTACATTATCAATTAGGTTGCTGTTGTTTGTGAATACCAAATCTAGGCAGTTGTTTTTTTCTTGTGTTTTCTGTTATTTCTTGTGTTAACATAAATACATCAGCTAGAGCTGATAAATAAATAAAAAAAATATTAAAAAATATATATATATATATATATATATATATATATATATATTAATACGAGGACCACTCAATATATTTTGCCCCACCTTTTTTTTTTCTTTCCAAGTTTCCTTGTAAGTTCCAGAAATTTTGTGCACAAGTAGTTACATACCTATTTTACAAGTTTTTATTTTTCCACATAGTCTCCATCCTTTTCTACTGCTTTCCTCCACCTCGAAAAAGGGCCTTTATTCATTGCTGGTAAAAGTCTGCTCGGTTCCGCTGGAGCCACCTCTTAACCTCCTCAAAACCTCATCGTCACTCTGAAACTTTCTTCCACGAATAGCATCCTTCATTGGCCCAAACAAATGGAAGTCTGAAGGTGCCAGATCCGGGCTGTATGGAGGGTGGGGTAACACAGTCAAGCGCATTTTTGTGATGGCCTCTCTTGTTTGCAAACTGTTGTGTGGTCTTGCGTTATCGTGCAAAAGAAGGACGTCTTCCAGGTTTCTCTCCGGTCGAACTCACTTTATACGTCTCTGGATTCTCTGTAGGGTAGCAATATGTGCCTCTGAGTTGGTTGTTTGTCTTTTCTTCATAATGTCCACCAGAATCACCCCTTTCATGTCCCAGAAGATAGTGGCCATAACCTTTCGTGCAGAGGGAGCCATTTTGAATTTTTTCTTGCGTGGGGAGTCTGCCTGCATGATGCCACTCCATGGATTGGCGTTTTATTTCAGGTTCAAAGTGGTGTACCCAATTCTCATCCCGTCACAATTCGTGAGAGGAAGTCACCCCCTTCTGTCTCGTATTAAACCAACAACTCAGAGGCAATTTCTTTTCTTTGGGCTTTGTGATCTTCAGTCAGTTGGCGAGGAACAAACCGTGAACACACTTTTGAATATCCCAATTGCTGAATCATCGTATTCACACTTCCTTCACTAATTCCTAGCTCCAGTGATAGCTCTTTGTATGTGACGCGCTGATTTCACCGAATGATGCTGTTAGCATGTTGCACAGTGTGAGATATCACAGCCGATGCCGGGCTACCGCTGCGTGACTCGTCATCGAGGCTGGCTCTCCCTCTCTCCGATGATATCACACTTTTAGACCAGCATTCAACTGTGCTTCGATCAACAACAGCATCTCCGTAAACGTTTTTTAGACGTTTGTGAATATTAAGAACTCGATAACAGCTCTCTGTTTACGACGCACATCACTGTCAGACGCCATTTTCGAAACTGTGTTAACCATCTGTTTTATACAAGGGCGTTTAAAAGTGGTTTTATAGAAGGAGGGGAGGTTCAACCTGGAAAATTCCGGTTATGTGAAGCGCAGAGAGTTCAAACTTACGGCTCAAAAGACATTTCAGCCCCATGGCCTATTATTTAGCTAAGAAAAAAGGGTGGGGCAAAATATATTGAGTGCCCTTAGTATATATAATATACTCTATATATCAAAATATTTTTGAGATACATTCTTTCGGGTAATATTAGTGTGTGATTCTAACCCCCAAAATTAAAATGTATGTAATATGATAGAGATTTCCCTGATCTTTAATATGTTATATAACAAACTGGTTTCCACGAGGAAATTTTCCCATAAATTTCAATTTATAACTGAAAACAAGTCTAAAACTTCAGGTTCATATGAACATTATTCTTCAATTATTAACAGAACAATGAATTTCAAATCATGCATTTCATGAGGTTCATAACATATATAGAAGAGACATTTCCCTCCGTAGTATATTTCATATTTTATGAAAATGAAAAATTTATTGGCAGACCATAGTCCATATGACAAATATTAATAATACGGACTGATAATAGAATACAATGACAATTCAAATACTAAGGATAGAAATACATTTAATGCAAAATCGTACAGTAATGTCAAAATTAAGTGGAGCTACAGACAGACGTTTTCATACCATACCATAAGAATTTAAAATTTCTTTACTACTGTATTAAGCCTTTAGAAAACAAAATTATAGTTTTTTAACTAATTCTGTCTTACAATAAAATCTCAGATTTTTCTAGTGGTATATATATATATATATATATATTTGGAAGATGTGACTTTTATGGTTAACTGTCTATGAGCGTTTGTCTCCAGCGAAATTTTCAAAAGTTCTGACCAGCCTACATCGCAAAGCGTAATATAAAGATGATGTTCGTTACATCCTCAAATAAAAACTAAGAAGGTATGAACTTTAAATTTGTACTATATAGGCAGCTCTTCATTATCTACTGTACATAAAAGTATAAAAATAAACTCTCTACGTTAAGAATTTATTATTTTATGACGATTTCTTTTTTGAAAATTGATTTTTGATTTTTTAGTAGTTACTCCATTTTAATATATTTTAAATTTTAAATTACTGTATCTGACAGAACTATTGAATAACTTTATACTGATATATATATATATATAATATTATATCGGTTAAGTGACGTCATTAACTAACCGTCTAGGAATATTTTTTCGAATTTTAGATTTTCGACCGTGGTGGTCATTTAAATGCAAATAACAAAAACTATAGAGGGTACATGCGCAAAATTAGTGTCATTCTAAAGAGGAGGAACTTTTCTATAAATTTTGTTCTATATCTTTTTGGTAAGTTTAATATTTCGCGTTTTTATTGATTTTGTTTTACGTTGCATCAGTAATTCACGGAAACGTATAAACATAAGGTTTTCAGGCTCTGTAAGACTTTTCGAAAGACATCCCACACGTCTATATAGTTAAAATAGATATTGTTCTACGAGAAATGATTATAGAAAATAAGTAGTATCTGGGGACGACCTACAAAAAGAAAGGCGTCATAAAGTGCACATAAACATACCATATGATTTTCTGGAAAGTAGAGGAGCATATGCTAAAATCTGTATGGAAAACATTTCAAGATTTTTTCTTCCGCGATCTTTGGCGACATTTTCGGCACTTTGATGGGATGACCTGACTTGGTATATTATGGAATCTGGCTGACATAACAATCATTCCAAAGAACTTTTTTTCTGAACATTCCTGCCAAGTTTCATCACGACTGATTAAAAAACGATGATTTTAGAAATTACCACTAGTACCGATAATACTATTACTACAAGCAATATTTGGAGATAAAATTATAAGCTTATGTTTCCAGGCGAAATTTTTCAATTCTATCAATTTTGCTCGAGCGCGCAATATTTTTGGAGTTGATACACTGACCTATGGTAAAAAAACGGTGGGAATCAGCCAGTTTTAGGAAATTTCTTAGATCTATACAGTGGCAACATTCTCACCAAGTTTCACGATGATCCGATGAGAAGTTAAGGCTGCAGTCATGACAAAAAATGGAAGAAAAATAATAGGAATTTCTGCAGAGCAGAAATTCTTAATTGTTACTTATAAAGCCGAATTTCATCCAACTTACCACACTTGTATTATTGGATGAACTACTTTATACATATATATATATATATAATTTTCATAAAATAATATAGATATAATGATGAAATATTTTTAAGATACACTAGTTATGTAGCCCTATAAACGATGAAAATCTGATAACACTCCACCCAGTATTAAAATTTTCAGTCCAAAATTGGACAGTCTCCATAAAGAGCTTTGATTTTTCGGATGTTAGTTTTTAATTTCTTTCAGTGATGCATTTCTGTCGCATTTGTTGAATATTTACTGCAGTGCGTCTCTTTCTAGTTCACTTAAGTTGTTCGTCTTTATCATTGTGGGTTTAAAAGAGCGCTGATTAGTTAGGTGTGAATTTTAATTTATTTCGATGATGAACTTGTTTCGCATTTATTCAGTACTCACGGTCACCAGCCATTCATAAATAATGTCACTATGTTGTGGAAATATTATAGCGTCGCTCCCTAATTAAGTTACATTATACATTTTTATTTTTCTGGGTTTAAAGTAACTGATCAGTAGGCTGTGGATCTTAAGTTTAGTTTTAATACACGTACTTGGAATCAATCATTTTCAAATTTCCCACATGAAGCCAAACCTAATTCCAAGTAAATATGCTCTTATATATATTTAATCTAAACCAAGGTTAAAAATTTGATATAATTTGTACTGAAAAGTAGATTACTATTGAAATAATTTACCATATTGAATTGAAAAACGTATTTGGAACGAAAATAAGAAAAATACTGTATTGGTATTCAAAAAATATTATTACTGAATATGCTGAATATTGAAATTTTTAATTGTAATGAATTAAAATTCCACTATATTTAATGTAAATATAAGAGGTTCAAACGTTAATTTGCTTGTACTAACCACGTTTGTTTAGTGTGTTTATCATTCCAGATATCTTTAAATTCTGACATCAGTGTAGAAAATGACCATGAAGAGTTTTATAACTTGAAATTCAGATAAATTCGCCCACCTGCAACTCCTTATTAGCAGTGAACCTCAAGTTCTATTCCATTATAAACCATTCTCTCTTCAAAAGTAGTGGGTAGTATCTTTTTTACAGAAAATATTTCTCATCTATCGGACTTTAGTTAATACTCGTTTCGTCACCTGAATTTATGCTTATTTCTTAAGTATACTTATTTCTTAAATATACTTAAATATAATTTCAACGTAAATTTTCAACAGAGGATAATTTACTGGAATGGTGCAAAGGTATGAGAACATCTCTTTCGCAACTTTATAAATTAACTAAAATTGCTCATGGCACTCCATTACATAAATAAGTGTTCAGCGACAGATTTTTGCAATTAGGTTCATACTTAATCCTTTACAAAATAAACTCTCACCTGAAACTCTTGAGAGTATACTTATGTATGATATAATGAAAGTTAAAAATTTAAGGTACAGCACTAGGCTTGCGTAATAAATAAAATAACTTAACCAAGTCTTTTTTTTTACCTATTCCTGCTTCAGTATGTACTATTAACATAATATTATGATAAATGACGAATAAACAATAGTTAAGGAAAAAATGTATTGGCATTGGATTTGTATATGAATTGGTTCTGAAAAAATTATTGATATTGATTACAATCATATATTGGCACTGTAAAACACTTCGATTTCACTTCATTCAAACCGGATTATTTTTTTAATACCATCATTTATTTAGTTCAGTTTGTGTATATACACTTTTTAGTAAGATATAAAATTATAAATAACTGATATATCCTAAAACACGATGGTCTTTCTACTGGTACTGTATATAATACAGGGTGGCCCAAAAGTCAGGTACCATGGGATTATGCATGTTGAATGCAAATTTACAATATATATATATATATATATATATATATATATATATTCACTGAAAATGCATAGTAACATGGTGCCTGACGTTTGGGCCACCCTGTATTAAGTTGGTGTAACATAACTTATGACGAAACTGAGGTAAATAATTCGATAATGAATATAATAAGCACAGTCTTCAATGCAATACAAATTCTCATTTCTTTTGTTTTAAATAAACTTTAGCAGATATTTATTATTAGCATATTAGCATTGAATCAGATTGTGTAAAAGATAGCTTTTTACTCCATTTCACTTGATCTGTTCAAAAAGAAAGAAAAACTTACAAACTGCACACAGTTCGAAATGGTTTAAACTTTAATTATTAAAAAACATTTATTTCCAACTCCTTTGAATATTTTACACCTAACGATTACATACCTTTAAGAAAAATCTAAATAAAAAGGATTTCGTAGTTTGTAGTTCAAATTTATAGTTACCGCAAATTTATTTCTGACTCGCAAAATTTCTTTTTATAGCAAAACTTTGTTAAAATTAATCTACCACTAAAGAAATTTTTTACCAACTTTCTTTATGTAATATTTTCTCCCTTCTTTTATTTTTTTAATCCTGTCTTTTTCTTTCACTTTCGACTTTTATTTCCCTCGATCTAATTTCTCTCATCTTACTATTGTTTCATTTTCCTTCATTTTTATTTTATTTTATTTTTTTACTTTAACTTTGTTTCTCACTGTTTTCCTATTCTTTATTTATTTTCATTTTTCATTGCAGTTTTTCCATTTCATTTGTTCTTAACGATGTATTTTTATCTTTAATAATTATATTTGCGCGAGTATATTTCATGATGATGAAGACCACGAAATTTAAATTACCTATTTTACGAGGTAAAAAAAAGTATATTTAATCATTTTATGAGGGAGTTCCCTCTTTTAAACTCTCTCTCTCTCTCTCTCTCTCTCTCTCTCTCTCTCTCTCTCTCTCTCTCTCTCTCTCTCTCCTCTCTGCTGGAAATAGAAGGTCGATCTTTTACCGAAATTGCTATTAACCTTTCAATACCAAAAATGAATTCAGATCCCTGAGGCTACACTATTTTGGCCTTTAGAACTGAGTTATTCCCCTAAATATAAAGTCTACAAGAGCTCCGTTCTCATTCTCGACGATCGAGAAATAAATGGTGATGCCTTGGCATTATTAACCTTAGAATTTGCTGTTTTAGCTCAGACCCTTTTTGAAACAAGATAACATAGTTTCGTATTTTATATACTGTAAAAGAGTTAACTGTTTTCCGTTTTATTATGCTTCAGCTTAGAAATTGCAGTTACTGTGGAGTATTGACGCAGTTTATAAAATGAAAATTCGGAAAAACAAATCAGCTAATATATATATATATATATATATATATATATATTATATATATAGTTTAAGTAAAAGTATAAAAGTTAAACACGTTTTCACACAGAACATCATTCCGCCCATATGTTCATTTCAGGGTAGCTGCCAGCTCGCAGCAGCATTGCCACTGAAACTCGAGTTCGATTATATATATATATATATATATAATCCTTAAATGTACACGTGCTTTATATATCATTCTAAACGTAATTATACAAGTGTTTGCTTGGTAGAAAAGATATTGTTCATTAAATCCGTAATTTACATGAAACTTGTAAGAGACCTAATATTTATCCAACTTCTCAGTTTAATTCCTATAAATTTTACTTTCATGGGGCCAGATATATATATATATATATATATATATATATAATATATATATATGTGTGTGTGTGTGTGTGTGTGTGTGTGTGTGTACAGTGATCAACTGACAGCCACAAGCAACAATAAAATGGTGAGCTAGGAATGACGAGAACATTAATTTTACAGTGAATTGTGCAAAAACATTTTAAAGTGACATTTCAGACATTTCGTGCAACGATTTATTCATGTTCATATTTATGTTCATATTTGTGCTCATATTTTCGTGCGCATATTACGTAATTTTGCAATGACTGGTGATAACGACACTGTCTCCAGCGATGTAACTGCCGCTGCGGTTGGGATCAATATTGCAACATTTTGACCTGCAGATCCGCAAGGCTGGTTGCTGTAGGTTGAAGGGATGTTCACCCCCAAAAGAATCACTAGCAGGAAGACGAAATATTACCATCTTATGTCGTCTTTATTTCCCGCCCTAGAAGTAGAGGTAAGAGACATTTTGATCACTCCGCCGGAAGACACGCCCTACAGAACGCTGAAGACGGCAACACCAAGGACGAGACAGTCGGAACGGGACCGACTGCAGCGTCTTATCTCGACAGAGTAGCTGAGCGACCAGTGCCCGACACAATTTCTGCGCCATTTGACGCAACTTTTGGGAGACACTGGAGCCAAATTTGACCGCACCCTTCTACGGCAACCTTTTACCCAGCGTTTACCCTTCACCGTCCAGTGGATTCTTGTCCTTGCCGATACCCCTCTTGAGGAACTCGAAAGCATGGCAGGCTACATCATGGAAGGGGAGGACTGCTGCAGCCAATATCGTGTCGCAAGCCGATGTCACGTGGCAACAAGAGGCAGTTTCAACGTTAAAACCGCCACGGTGAAGAACTTAGCCCTTCAGATGCAACAAATAGCAACCACCGTCCGCGCTGATGCAGTCGCACGCAGAGCCCCATCTTCAAAAACGCACCCCCTCCTCCTCCTCCCACGATGACGACGGTTTGTGTTGGTACCGCCGATGATACGGGGACCAGTCACGACATTGCTCTCCACTCTGCTGTAAAGCAGAAAACTTCACGTCAGGGAACTGAAGGTGTTCAGTGTCCCCTGCTACCCACACAAGTTTCGTCTTTTCCACGTCACCGATGCGACTTCCAAATTGCTGTTCCTCGTCGATACAGGGGACGAAGTAAGTATTATCCCTCCTCCCCGGGCTGATCTCGGCATCCTCATTCCGATTTGGAATTATACGCGGTCAATAGCAGCCCCATGAAAACGTAGAGTTAAAAATCTCTTACTCTAAATGTGTTGCTTCGCCGGGTATTTAGATGGGCTATAAAACAACCCATTCCTGGGGCGGATTTCTTTCAACACTTTGATTTCGCCGTGGCCTCATTGATCAAGTTAGTAGCGTGCAATGTGTCATCATCCCTTCGTCAGCGACTCCAGCAGTATATTTGACGGTCCGCACCCGGTCGCCGTATGAAATTCTGCTGATGGAGTTTCCGTCGGTGAAGCGCCCTTGCAACAGCGAAGTATCAGTCAAGCATGACGTTCTGCACCACATCAAAACCTTGGGAACTCCCAGAAACGCCCGTCCTCGCCCCCTAGCCCTTGACCGCCTGCGCATCGCAAAGGCCGAGTTCGATCACATGATCGAATTGGGCATTGTCAGGCCGTCGAAGAGCCCTTGGGCGTCACCGCTCCATACGTTGTCCAGAAAGACTTAACGTGACTGGCGCCCCGTCGGCGATTATAGGTCACTCAACTCAAGCACTGTGCCTGACTGCTACCCTCTCCCCATTTGCAGGACTTCTCCGCTAGCATCCACGGACGTAAAATTCTTTCCAAGATCGCTCTCGTCAACGCAAGCCACCAGGTCCCCGTAGCACCCGAGGACGTCCTTAAAAGGGCGATTATCACGCTGTTCGGACTCTCTGAGTACGTCCAAATACTGTTTGGATTGCGGAATGCGGCAGAAATCTCCCAACGGTTTATGAACGCCGTTTTTCGTGTTCTTCCATTCTGTTTTAACTACATACATCTGTTGCCAGCGTCAACGAAGAAGGGATACGAGCCACAGTCGTCAGGTTTTTACTCGGCTTGACGAGTATGGGGTCGTTATTAACCCCGGCAAATGCCAGTTTGGTGTCTCTGAATTGCAGTTTTGGGTCATTACATTACAAACGATTGCATCTCCCATCTCCCATCTCCCAGTAGGTTGCTATCATCAAGAATTTCCCTCTCCCCACCTCCCAAAGGAAGCTTTAGGCATGGTGAACTTCTATTTTCAATTCATTCCTCATTGCGGGGCCATTTTACGCCCCATCCTTGTCCTCTTGCACCCTCCTAGGAAAGGCTCCTTCACATCACTCCATTAGTCCTAGGACGCCGAATGGGCGTTCGACGCAGCTAAATTTGCCCTCGCTGACGCGCTCAACTATCCCATTACGTCATTGTGGACGCCTCAGATTTTGCTGTGGGTGCCATCTTACAACAACCCACTTCTTTCAATGGTGGCGTGTTTGGGGGGATGGCAGCGGTAACCACGACAAATCTCCGTTGGACCAAACCCCAGCTAAGTAAACTAATGTACTGTTCCATAATTTAAAAATGTAAGTTTCAGGTTTTTATTGTTCAAGAATAATGCGTTCAGCCCATTACGTAGGTGATTCTTTTGGTTGTTGGGGCGTACATTCTATATTCTTTTCCTACTACAGATACAAAGAAACTTCGTTTAACTTTGCCTGTTTTAATGCTATCTGCAACAGAGGGACCACCCAAATCTTGACTCTCCCTTTGCTTATATTTCTGCCCGGAATTGGACAAAATCTGTTCTTCGACTCGCCAAAAATTCCTTAATAAGACAAAAATGTGAAAACCTATCTAATTCTAATTCTTCTCGCTCTTTCTGGCACCTAGCCTAAAATCTCTCCAATAATCATTCCATGAAAAAATCAAAGAAGTTGTTAGCTTGAGAAGTTGTTAGCTTGTTCACCAGGGATGTCAGTGAAATGGGAGGACAGTCGAAGGTAGTGGTGAACATTTAAATCTCCTAAAATAGAGATTTCAGCAAAAGGAGAGTGGGGTAGAATGTGTCCCACTTTGTTAGTGAGTAGTAAAAGAGTTTTGGATAGTCAGTAGAATTAGGAGATGTATTCAGTTTGAGATTGGCATATAAACCGTAGACAGAGGGTCTAGAATTCGGAAGATTCGACTTTGGGAATACGAGAACAAGTTAGTGGTTGCGTAGATATGCGCAACATCCCCTTTGGAATGAAACTGAGTATAGAGAACGTAGGAGGGTACAGAAAATGGGTTGCTCTCAGTCGTCTCAGACACTTAAGTTTCAGTGAGGCGGAGAAGGTGATTTAGGGGAGGACAGATGGTGTTCAATAGATTGAAAACTTGAGGAAAGGCTACGAATGTTGCCGAAGTTTATGAAAGTGAATCAGACAGAAGCCCAGGACATCTCGAATGAATGTACGTGTAGTGAGGAATAGAGGATGAAGTGTGCGTTTGAGAGCATGCTGGACTGCTCACATGGTAGATAAACACGGAAAAAGATCATATATATATATTATATATATATATAATATATATATT
>JAJOZX010010010.1:82500-145466 GCA_023014485.1 Bathynomus jamesi | reverse complement strand
TTGCCCTTGAGTGACCTGTGGCTTCTGCTGCTCTCTTTTGTCTGGATGACAGCACTGAAGAAGTCATCCTCCTCCTCCTCCTCGTTGTTGCTGCTCCCATTGTAAGACATCAATTGACTTAATTTTGTCATCAAAGTGACATGAGAATTGAAATCTTACCTGATCAGTTTTATGGTTCTTGAAATGTATCAAGGAGACTACTAATAAGGTACTCACAGACATATTATAAATATACATGACTTACTGACAACGATTATTTTTAAATATTCACTAGCACAAACATGTGCGCAAGAGACAGACTGCAAATGAAACGAATGTAGTTATTTGTTGTAATTGTTACATAATATATTATTGAAAGTGCCTTAAAATGCTCGTGTATTTTCTTGAAAGAAGTTGAAACATTCAATTCAAATGGCAAATCTTTCCGCCTGATTTTACAGTCGACCATGTTTTGCTCAAACAATGCCATAAATAACTACCATATTTGGTAAGACACAAATTGTGGCGACGGAAACAAATATATCGCCTGATTTTGCACTGCGGAAATGGAAATTCGTTCATCACTATTAACAGTGGCGGATTAATTGCGCACCTGCTCAGCACTGAAAATAATATAAACTTTTAAACATTTATTTATGATTTTTTGGGTTAACGGACTTGAGTTAACGGAAGTTAAATGTAACGGAAGTTAATTAGTCCGATAAAGATAATGATTTTCAAAGTTAACTTAAAAGTTAAATCGTTAACGAAAAAGTTAACTTCGTTAATTAACGATTAACGATTAACGGTTTGTGCCCAGCTTTGATTATATATATATATATATATATATATATATATATATATATATATATATATATATATATATATATATATATATATATATATATATGTGTGTGTGTGTGTGTGTGTGTGTGTGATTTGCAGCAGCTGAATAGTGCATGGGAATCATTTATCACTAAATATAAGAAAATGATAATATAAAATTGGATTTAACTGTCAGCTATTAGTAACCAAGTACTGCATACAGTAAAACTGAATTTGAAGTACATTGATAAGACTGATAATACATTGATTAAATTATATGAAAAACAAAATGCAAACTGTAAAATGCATCTGAATTTTGGAAAAAAAGAAAAGAAAAAAAAGAGGTATTTGATGGTAATGGGATAAAATATCTTGGAATTTAATATTATTATTATTATTATTATTAATGAATTAATGATCTGTTGCGAAGTTTTTTGTGTAAGATTTGAAGAAATTTAGTGGTATACCATGCCCGCTTTATCCACTATGCCATCTCCGTCAAAATCTGGCCCAATGGCACATAGGCTGATTTCCTCAAATTCTTTATAAAAATCGTCGAAGCTCATCCAAAATTCGCCATCTCGTTTATCGTCCGTCAACAGCTTTCTTCTCATATCCTTCGACACGTGATCCCACATCTCGTCTCTGTGAATACCCACAATGCGTCACTGAACTGAAGCTAAATTAAATAAAGGACCTTTCGTGTAACTCTTTGTTTTATTATTATTATTTTTTAATGATTTATTAGTACCAAGAGGCACCCAAAAAATTTTGTCTCTTGCAACAACGAATACATTTTTGTTGGTTCTAGGGCAATTGCGTCCTGGTCAAGTGCGTCCCGGACAAATGCGTCCCGGTCATTGGCGTCCCTGGACAATTGCGTCCCGGACAATTGCGTCCCGGACAATTGCGCACTTCTCCAACTACTATATGAAGTTTATTTATTAGAGAAGTGAATAGAAAGTTAGTATCGGAATTTCAAATATACTTTTCATTTTAACCTATTAAACTTGTTATAAGTTCATAAGTTCTGTTCGAAACTGTTCTCTAAAACTTTATCCATCATCAGCAACATCATTGTCAAATTTTATGGGTTACGTCCACTTAAGATAAAGTTAGTTTCGTTAGTTTTAACGAAAATATCACAACTTAACCTAACCAATCGTCAAGGGCATACAGTTGACCTAACTGGGCATTCAATTAATCTAACTGGGCATTATATCCCATACAAAATTACAATAACAAACATACTCATCCTTGGCGTCCCTGGACAATTGCGTAGGTGAAGTCACAATGAACTTTCTATTCACTTCTCTAATAAATAAACTTCATATAGTAGTTGGGGAAGTGCGCAATTGTCCGGGACGCAATTGTCCGGGACGAAATAAAACCGGACACAATTGTCCAGGGACGCCAATGACCGGGACGCATTTGTCCGGGACACACTTGACCAGGACGCAATTGTCCTGTCACCATTTTTGTTTCCCAATGTTTAGACGCGAAATGACATTCTTGAAGTTTTTTCTACATTTTCACACAATATTTTGAAACTACGAAGAAAATCAAACGTTTTTGCACTGTGGTAAGTAATTAGACACTTTATTGGGTGATCCCTTTTTTTAGTTTTTTTTTGTATTATTTATGAAATAGAAAACTAATTTAACAATTATTATACAAAAAGAACGTTTTCTAAGATCAATCTTAAAACGTAATACGGAAAATGAATTGAAAATCAAACACAAAGACATTGTTATACACTATTGACTCAATAGATTCTAGAATTAAGGAAAAACACTCCGATTGCTTTTGTGTATTTACCACTTCTGATTCCGTGAATAGGCGTAAATAGAAATATACAAAAGTACTTGAAATATTTTTTCCTCTTTCGTATTGATTTAATAAGATTTTAATGAATAGAAATTCAATTTTACAAAGTATAAAGAGTGTACACTTACCCATCAGACCATTTTCCATTCCATTCTGCTTCATTTCCCCATGGGTTCCTCATCCGAATGAGGGATACGCTTCCTACTTTGCTGTGATCCACTCTGGCCCTCCGCTTACCGTATATGCGTTGCCCTTCAACTAGTCCTTTCTTGTCTGCTTGAACAGCATTCCTCCAATCGCCCTTCGAAAAAGGTGAGGAACCTTTTAATGGTTGTTTGACCTCGTTCTTCACGAGAATGAAACGGTTACTGAATTTTAACAGAATTTGAGAGAAAATTGTGTTTAGATACTTATTTATAATAAGTTTATAGTGTTACACCCATCCACCTACTACCCATACCCACTGTCGCTTTTCTCCAATGATCCACCGAGAAGCGGTGTTGTTGAGAGATGTTAATAAAAAACTTCATTAATATATTCAAGAAGAAGCTCTTTCCTCATGATATAAATCGAAGATGTAATTCAGTATTCTTCGATAACCGACAAACGTTTGTTTACCTTTCGCGATGCCGTTATGAACGACCCGTTCTTGGACGCTTTCGCGATGTATTTGAACAGTTTCTTTTTGTCGGAAACTCCACCGTGTCGAAGCGCTCTGCGATACCCCCCGTCAAATCTACCATAGCATCCATGCTTTGCCCTCCTTCAACGCCTGATACGAACCATGTAATCTAAATAATAAAACAGGATAAAGGAACTGACACCATCTTCTTTAGGAAAGATATAATTTCAAGAACCCGATTATGACGACGATACATAGCCTACATTTGAGTTTCAACCAGGATAATTTTAGTAATTAGGAACAAGATTACATTTCTATGGCAAATACAGGGTTTACATTTGAATTTCACTATTATAGGTATAATTTAAAACCTATATATTATACACCTCCCGAAGCACATAAAACCCCACTTACTTCGCATAAGCCTTCTCCAGAAGCGCAATCCAGAATTCATTTGGATCCTCCGACCTTGCGTAAATGAGTTTCCCATTTTGTGATGGCAAAAGGTCATCAATGCAAACAGTGACCCAGTCACCGAACCTCCAAAAATGACAGACAATGATGCCTTTGTAATCTTTTCCTTTTAAGGTCTGGTTAAGAGGAATTACCTGCGGGTATAGTGACGAAATTTTGGTTTGGTTTTTTTTGGTTAGGTTTGGTTTTGATTTGGTTTATAATTATCAATTTACATTTAGAATTACATCCGGAGGTAAAAGTAAAAAAGCAATAATGGCAGTATAACTGAGAGACAGTTTTTACGCCATGATCTTTTTTTCATATACAGTACGATGTACGAACTACTTCATGCAAAACAACCTTGAAAAATAACCATTGTACAATGAAATTTATATAGAGTTGTGATTATTCATGAATTTAGCTTTAGAGGTAAGTTGAACCAAATTAATAATTAAAATACAGACTAAATTTGCCTGACCCTTTCAATGAGTTTTTGTTTTTTTGCAACAGCTGCGCAGGAAGACAAAAACCAGCAGTTGCCAAGTATTCCTTGAACTACATCTTTTCTGTTCACGCCACCAACAAATACTTGAGGATTGCTCACCAAATCCTTCAGGTAAAGACATTTGTGATTTATCAGTGATCTTAAGTACTACATATATATACAGTATATATAAATGAACGTAGATGCAAAGAGAGAGAGAGAGAGTATGAAGACATTTTTATATGAATTAAAGTGATGCAATGAAGGCATTTACTCTTTTATTAGAATAAATTAAATTATTTATGAATCAGGTGTGTATGGCGCTTGAAATAGAATAAAAGAGTTACAGTATTTAATCAAAGAGTCCAAGTATTAATCTATAAATTCCCTAATTAAAGTGCTAATACCTAATTAATTAGTCAATTATTCGAGGTACAACAGGATGACATTAAAATATTAAATTAAAATATTAAAAATTAATGAAATAATTAATTTGGTATGAATTAAGTGAGCGTTATATAATTAAGTTACTTATTATTTAGATAATTTAGTTCACCTGTCCAGTAAATTTATGAATTAGTTGCGATAATTATTAAGGTTTCAATTAACAAACAAAACATTAACAACTTAACGCTTAACTGAATCTTTAATTAACCTGACACGATAAAATGACGTAATATAATAATAGGATGTTATTTAAGAAACAATTAACGTTAACAGATGGAGTTTTGTTGCGAATTAATTTTTTGTGTACTCACAGCCAGAGGCACACGAAAAAAGGGACGTGCAGTTTAATGGGGAACTCGAAAACTAGGGGTCATTGTATCACCTGGATATAGAGGACGGTCACCATCCGACTACTACTATCCAGGCGCAGTGTCACTTAACTTCGCTGAACTATCGAAAGCGTTGCAATGACATAATCAGAACGTGTATATGCCTTCATTGTCAGGTAAAGTATGAATGGAATAGAATGTTTTTTAATCGATTTAATTCGATTTCCTCACTTACTTGAGGTCTCTTCCATTCGATTTTATCGTTCTCCTCCTTCTTAACGAAATATAAAGATTGTTCTTCGGGGGGAAAATCTGTATCGATGAAATAATCGCCAGGAATTAAGAGTTTCATCATATCTTCGACTGCATTTTCATCCTTAAAGATGAAAGGACACCTTTATTGCCGTTTCAACGAGAGAGAAGCCCTCAGAAACAAAATAATTAAGGAAAGGAATGACATTGAGAGGAAAACTGCAGGTGGAACTTGATACATTTAAATAAGACCTGACGAGGGAGAGTGGTTAGTGGAGTGTGTAAAGTGGAGGCAAAGTGTTTGACTCAGGTTGTGACGCGTTAAGTTGAAGATTTTCAAGCTAAAAAGTCATCTATGAACAATTATTTTATTCATTGAATATTTATTTGGATAATTTTGGATCATTTATTTATTTTTTGGATGAAGAAAGTGGATTACAAGAAAATCTTTTCAAATTTTTTGAAAAAAATATTAACTCAAATTAATTTTTGAAAAGGGATGAAGGAACAAACTCGTCATAAGAAAAAAAAAATTCCAAGTATGTATAAGGATGAAGAGGTCGGAGAGGTCGGACCTTATGCATGGTGATCGATGTAATTCATGCGGAGTTAAATTAAATTAGGTTAGGTTAATTTAAATTATGCGCAATTAGCTTATGTTAGGTTATGTTAGGTCTGGTTAAGTTAGTCATCTTCACTTACAAGATGAAAAGAATGTTTCATTTGAAATCTCATACTGTATGCGTATACCCGCGTGAGGTCAAACTGGGATAAGGTGAACCTATGTAAGGTCACACATAGCTACAGTGAAATTCGACTTTGTTCACTCTGAGAAGTACAGTTATTTTGAAGGTAAATCTTAATCACAATTACCATTTATCAACGTTGGTATGGGGAAAATCAGTGCTTTAAAAGTGTTTTCAAAGGAAAAAATTAACTTGGTCAAAATATTCAAGTACTTTTAAGTAAGATTTTCAGTCTTTGGTAATTAAGAATCACGTTAAAAAAGGTATATCTATCTGTCTATCTATCTATTGATCTATCTATCTATCATGCGCCTCGGTGGTGTAGTGGTTAGCGTCGCTGACTACGAATCCATCGGCCCCGGGATCGAGACCCGCTGACGGCAGCCGGCGCACAGCAAATCCAGCTGTTTATCTTTCCGCACAATAAAGAAAGTGGTTGGTAGATAAATGCCTAAATGGGTACCCTAGATGGCCTAGTGGTTAAGACGCTGGGCTGCTGGTGGGGCGTGGTTCGGATTCCACGTTAAACTGTAGGTCTAAGATGGAATGAAACGCTTGACCTTCGTCAGAATGAACAATTCGGGCGGAAGCAAACCAAAAGTTAACCAAAGGTTATTGTGTATGAGTCAACCAGATACTGTTGTACGGTTGTGGGAAAAAATAAGGTTCACCGAGGAAATAAAATCTACGGGAAGAATACTAACAATTTAAGAATTCCGTTAATTTTCGTTTGGTCAGATTATCTTCTCAACCAACAGTGAATTTTTTTTTATGATTTTTAATTTTCAGTATCTTTTCAATAGATTTCTTATGTTTTCTTACTTAAACGTCTCGATCACAAACATATATGCTTAGACTGGACGATGCCTTATTTAAACTTTTGTTCAGTTGCTGTTTTTGCTGTAAAAAACCAACAAACGTTTGCGACACACTAGCTTCTACCAACTGTCCGAGAAAAAGTAAATGTGTCGGTGCAGTGACATCATTCTCGACATACTTGAGAACCTTTAAATGAATGAACAACAATGTAATGTTTCCCTCGCTCAAAACACTGATCATACCAAAACTAGAATATTGTTCAGTGTTACCATCTTAATTTTACTTACTTTAGGTGAATTGGAACAACTGTTCAGGAGTTTTAAAACAGAATTTGGAATGACGTCACTGTATCGATACCTTTAATCTTTTTCGGACAGTTGGTAGAAGCTATCGTGTCAGGATATCCTTGTGAGTTTGTTACAGTTTGGTAGGCAGGGTATGAACGTCCATAGTTTAGGTTTTAATGGCAGATTTATCCCATATATGTTTGTGGTCTTGAATTCGTGTCGTAACCAGTCGTATATGTAACTAAACGTAATATATTTTTAATATATACCAATATAGTGACTATAAACAGTTACATAGTCCTAATACTAAACACTATTCAGAACATGCCTAATACTATCCTCCTGCTTAATACTAGCCTACTCTTTCCTTTTGTGTATGAAACAAAGACGAGTGATCCCAAATAGTGAACGATGAATTAGGTTGAATAGGACAAAATTGGGTGGAATTAGATTGAATGAAATAATGTCAAATTCAAAATCTGGGATTAGAATAAAGTCGAATTGGAAGAAAGTCAAATCGGCCACCAGACTGGAATTAAATCGAGTGAATTGGAATTAAGTCGCTTATACTGGAATTAGATCAAACTATCTACTACCCGGTTAATCTACGGTAGTATCAGATTATAGGTTAAATTAGGTTGTATAATGTTAGGTTAGATTAGGTCAAGTTATGTTATGCTAAATGTTAAGTCTAGTTAGGTCACTTTAGGTTAGTTTAGGAATAAAGTCGAAATGAAATTAGATCGAATTGGTAGTACTGGAATTAGGTTAAACTAAATTTAAGTCAAACTGGAATAAGATCGTACTTAGTCAGACTGGAATAAAGCCGAATTGGAATTAAATCGAATGGAACTATAGTAATTCGAACCCGTCTTTATTTCAGTTCGATGTAATTCATGTAAGTTCCAAATTATCGTACCATTAGCATACCTTGTAATGAATAGTATTCTCTGTGTGTGTATATATATGCAGAAACTGATTAAATGTAGTAGACCTACCTATGTCACTCGCCTAATTAACCCTTCGTTCAATCGAGGGCTCCTTTTAGACTGAATAAAATCGCCCAGCATTAACAAAATAAAATTACTAAAATGGGTGCTATTCAACAAAGGATTAATAATGTTTCAAATCGTTAATGAGGTGAGTGACTGTAGACACCTTTCTCCATAATCAGATAGGCCTGAAAACTAAAATCAAATTAATGCATCAAAGATTCGTGCGAAATAAATAATCCCTGTAAGTTTTTTTTTTCTTTTTTTACCGTTATTCCGAGACGTCCATCGACGAATCTTCCTTCAGGAAGATGGAAAGCTCCTTCCTCTTTCGAAGGAGACTTTATCTTCGCTTCCTCAGTCACAGTGATGTTCTGCTGGAAATCAACAGCTATCATTAGAATGTCTTTTAAAACTAATCATGCTACAGTTTAATGCTAAATTTTGTGGCAAGGAGCCACAGGTGAGTTTCTTAAATAAACTATATATATATATATATATATATATATATATATATATATATATATATATATATACTGTATATATAAAATATGTTTGTTTACAAGTTAAAATTTTGTTTAAAATAAAATGGTTGATCTCTGAGTCATTTTTAACAATAAATAATTATCTTTTACCATAAAAGAAATTTGGATTCACACTTGCATTTACTATTTACTAAAATAAGTGAGTTTCTAAAAGTGGAAAATGGCATGTAAGTGTTATAAAGCAAAAAACTAAAGTCTGTTTTATAAAATAGTGTCATTCCTATATCATTTTCCTAATTAGGCACTATTGAAGTTGGGGACCCCAACCCAACAAATTCAATTACATTAAAACAAAAAATTTAAAGGTTAGGTTAATTGAATGCCCAGTTAGGTCATCTGTATGCCCTTGACAATTGGTTAGGTTAAGTCGTGATATTTTCGTTTGTTTTAACGAAAATATTACGACTTAACCAGTTAGGTCAACTGTACGCTTTTGACGACTGATTAGGTTAAGTCGTGATATTTTCGTTAAAACTAACGAAAATATCACAACTTAACCTAACCAATTGTTAAGGGCATACAGTTGACCTAACCGGGCATTCAATTAACCTAACCTTTAAAATTTTTGGTTTAATATAATTGAATTTGTTGGGTTGGGGTACCCAACTGCAATAGTGCCCCTAATTAATTCTACAAAACATATTTACACAGCTCAAGATTGTGAAATAAAAATTAGTGTATATATTTACACACCCATGCAATTAATATGTGCACGCTCGTTGTGTCTTTGTTAGTTCTTCCTTTGTTATTTTAGATACGTTATAGTGTAACAGCATTACAGCAGTAGTGTTGGTGATGTTGCTGTTTTTCCTACTTGTAGGAAAGAGCATCTTCATATAAGAAAGATTTTCAGAAATTTACTATGCTTTCGGCGGGATAAATCTATCAGGAGGAGGTCATTGTTTCCGCCATGAGATGGGGGATGGGAGTTCTACCTACCATAATTGATATGGACAGGAGTCTCCCCTACACACCCCCTTCATAAATCCTTGCACTGATAACTTTAGTTCCGTTGTATTGACAGTAAACCTGTATTTCAAAGGTTCATCGTTTAATGTCCATGAGCCCGGGTATATCTAAGTTCTACTACACAGCTTAACATCCTTAAGATCCGAATAACAACAATATCACTTTATTCCACACTAGGAAACGTAATCTAATAACGAATGAATGAAATATCAAAGGCATCAACGTCGAAATGAATTCTGTAGCAAAGACACCAATCGCACGAATGAATATATCAAGAGAAAAGACTTTTTTAGTATTACTTATTCACCCGTATGAGAATATCGTTATAAACATTCAAGTTTTAAATATAAGGATAGCAATTCTATTTCCACAATTTACTAACAACAAAGACGAGAACTAAACTGAACTGAAATGAACTGAATTAAATCAAATTGAATTCAGTTCAACTTCAGTGATTCAAAAACAAAAAAAGAACTTTGTATGTCATGAAAAATCTAAAGCGTCGTTGTAATATTGAGTTTAGGAGTTCCTAATCTCAGGGAATCGAAAGATTTTTTTTAAAAGAAACAATAATATTGGTCGTTGTTATAATTTAATTTAAAGAAACTTTAAATTTACGTTACATTTTTTTCACCCTTTATGAATTTTTGTTGTACAGTGCTTACAAGAAGTCTCGCGCCTCTGTCTCGTCCCAAGCTAGTCTGTTAGGTATAAAATGGGCGGTCCTTATGGCAGCGGAGGTGTGTTCGGATTGGTGCACATAATTGCTCTAACCCCATCAATGACGTCCACATTATCATTGTGTTGATCACTCTATCTATTTATATATAGAGACATACTGTGTATAGATATCTATAGAGTATGCAGGGGATAACGTGTCTCAGTCCCAGCTATGGTAGTTGTCTTACAATTAACAGTCCCAAGTGCAAGTTACGTTAACACCTCCACATAAACTACCCTGGACTAAAATAACATACGTGAAGCCCTTACCCACAAACCATTTAAAAGGTGTGATTTAAAAGCTCTCTGTCTCTGTGTGTGTGTGTGTCTCTCTCTCTGTGTCTCTCTCTCTGTGTGTGTCTCTCTCTGTGTGTGTGTCTCTCTCTCTCTCTCTCTCTCTCTCTCTCTCTCTCTCTCTCTCTCTCTGTCTGTCTGTCTGTCTGTCTGTCTGTCTGTCTGTCTGTCTCTCTCTCTCCCTCTCTCTCTCTCTTTCTCTCTCTCTGATCACACCGCATGGCAATGTATCCATATAACGTTAATAATAACCAAAACTCGAGAAAATATACTCTCTGCCTTTCGCTCTACTCCAAATCCTTTTCTCTTAGTGACCTCTTAATACAAACTAATCTATCATATTTTGCGACTTTTTAACTCTGGTAGGATTCAATTCCATTCCTATAGTGTAAGAGATACTTAAATTCATGTGTGTATTATGCCATATGATGTGCGTAATAAATAATCATTTTTAAATAGTTGGAGCGTTCAAGGTCATCTGTAATAATCTATAGACTACCCCTCAAGCCCACTCTCAACACTTAGATTCCCCTAAGACACAGGCGTCTTCAAGTAACATGAATGCGTAGAGATCTAAGGTGTTAGATTCCATATTATATAATTTATGTGCTAGGTTTAAGAACGCTGGCATTGAAGGATGGAAGGAAGGGACAGTAAAAGCGATAATAGGTTTAATGAAGAAAGTGGAATGAGGATGGAGGTAAGCGTTGCTATGTCGAAGGAAACGAGGTTGGGAGGGGAATTACGAAGGGAGGAGGAAATGCGAAACACAAACTCAAATATTTATTTTAATGCCCTAGACCTAGAAAGACAAAGAGCAAAATACCTTAAACTAACAATGAATTGACAGAAACAGAAGAGTCTGGTCTTAGACGCACTGATAGGTTTAACGTGTGTGACTAGAGGCCGCCACTCAGAATTACCACTACTACGTAAGTCATAATAAGGTTATTTACTATGACAGAGTAGTCATGAGTAGTTATGGAAATAAAATATGATTATACTGTTGATGGCTGTCTATATTCAGTTGGGATATAAACTATTGCTGACAATCTTTGGATCCTTGGCTTTTAAGACGAATTTTTTATGCATATGTTCAACAAAATAGGAAATTGGCTGATTATTATTACCATTCGAAGGGTTGGTACCCTTCACAACCGAAATCAATTTCAGAAGGGGTGCATGGTATCCTCATTTCCTTTATCGTCCCAGCACGCTTCACATAAGCCATTTACACAAAAATGGAAAGGCCGTCTGTGCACCACGAGACGACCCAGGCAATGCGGGGAGCAATGGTGACATTGCATGAATATGGTGTGCCAATAAGAGAAATATCAAGACGACTAGACGTTCATCGAAGCACTGTGGAACGGTGGATTCATCGGTATGAAGCAGAAAACTCAATCGCTACTTTGCCGAGGTCTGGTCCTCCGCGTTCAACATCTCAAGAGGAAGATGCTGCGATTGTTAATCATGCCAGAGAGCATCCGTTTGTTTCAGCGACGCATATTTACAGACACCTGAACCTTCGTTGTAGCGCAAATACAGTGAACAACAGACTTCATGAGGCAGGGTATTTTTCTCGCCGTCCAGCTATAAAACCTGCATTGACGATTGAGCATAAAGAGGCGCGGATGGGATTTGCCTTGCAATACTTGCCGCAGTAAGAAGAATTCTGGAGAAAAGTTGTGTACTGTGACGAAAAAAATTTTCAACAGATAGTCATGGTTCCCTGCATTGTTGGAGGCAGCGCGGAAAACGCTATGAAGAAGGAAATGTTTTCCCGAGCAAACGTAGTGGTCACATCAATCTCGGTCTGTGGGGCTGGATGTCTGGCTATGGTGTCGGAGAATTGACTCAAGTAGATGGACGCTTTACTGGACAGCAATATTGCCAGATACTGGAAGAGGTGCTGCTACCCAGTATTCGTGCGTATCTGGTTCCAGCACCGGAACCATTTTACTTAATGGAAGATAACAGTCCCATTCATAGGAGTAACATTGTGAGAGCGTGGTACGAAGATCACCCAGAGATTATTAATCTAATTCTGCCACCACGTTCTCCTGACTTGAATCCGATTGAAAACCTTTGGGCAATAATGATTAACGAATGGGAGCAACGCAATGAAAGAACATTTGAAGCACGTTTAGCTCACACGAGGAATAGTTGGGAGAGCTTACGCCGAACACCAAACATTCCCTACAATCTGGCCTCTTCTATGCCGCAACGATTGCAAGAAATTATTGATGCTGGAGGAAGCTATACGAAATACTAATGTTAAAGCCATGACGTAAATGTGTATCGAATATATATTTATGTTAATATAGAATTTTATTATATTTTTATGTTTGACATCTATAAAAGTATATATTGTGACCATGAAAGAACTTTACTTATCCTTAGTTAGAATCTTTTCTTGCAATGTCTACGCTCGTGGAGATGATAATATATGCATTGTTGAAACAAACTATGAGAAGGTAATAGTTTCAGGAAAAAAATAAAAGCTGGCAACATCGAGGTCATCACATGTTTATGGGAATTGTCATATGATATGCTACCAATAAACTCTTATATACTACTATACAGTATACTATATTACATAATAATTACGATGAACAAATCAAATGCAAATTTCTCTGATTCACGGCCCACCAGTCTTGCTTTAGACTAATGACTTTCATAAGATGGAATAGGTTTAACGTAGTTCGTTTAATAGGTTACCATTTAAAACAATGGATAAACTATCTATTAGTGAGACGACCGTGACTTCCTCGAAATGCGAGCGGGTGAGAGGTTCACTGAGGAATTTGGTCATTAGATTCTTCACGTAGGATATATATCACAAACAACAATATTGACAACAATTACTTAATATCAATACTTGCATTTGAGCAAATAATTTAGACCTGCGTCAAAATAACTTAGGTATCATCAGAGCTGGGCAGTATTTAAATACATTTGTATTTAAATACGTATTTAAATACATTTGTGTATTTAGAACTGTATTTATAAATACATTGTTTTTCATGTATTTAAATATAGTATTTAAATACTTTAATGAGTATTTAAATACAATGTATTTAAATACTCAAAATATAAAAATGTAAATACTTTTACTGGTTTAATACACGTTCTGTACTAGCACAGTACGACGCGTCGACAGTGTAGTACAGCATGGTTCATGTTTCAACGTGTCAGTTCAATCAGTTGTGTGCCACTCTCAGTCGAAAGCGGTTGATTTCTTTATCGTGTGCGTGTCATGGCTTCAACAAGCAAATCCGGTGAATCAAACAGTGATATATCTGCAGATAACAATTTAAAATGTATTTACAAATGTATTTAAATACAATTGATGTATTTTGTATTTAGTATCTAAATACATTCGTAAAATGTATTTAGTATTTAGTATTTAAATACATTTCTCCCATGTATTTAGTATTTAGTATTTAAATACATTCAATGTATTTATTGCCCAGCTCTGGGTATCATGCCATGATTTGGGATATTTGCCAAATTAGTCGTTCTCTATAGTCTACAGCAGTGATGCACAAACCCTGGCCCGCGGGCCAAATGTGTCCCGCACGGGTCTTTTCAGTGACCCCACGGGTCTTTTCAATTCAATGAAAAAGTTAGAATATAAAAGTGACCCAATTTATGACTTAGATGGAAAGTAAGTAGGCTAATACATTTAGTTATTTTCTTCGCTTGGCCCTCACATCAAAAAAGTTTGTGCACCACTGGTCTACAGTATATATTGAGACGGTACAATGTAATGCCCAGCTAATATTATGATGACTAGGATTGCTCCATAACCATCCCAACATCCCGAAACTTGCTCCATTCTGCTTCTTAATCATTTGTATTTTAAACACTAAAATGTAGCAGAAGTGACGTAATAATGGATGTCATTGATTGTGTTAGAGCAGTTATGTGCACCAATCCGAACACACCTCCGCTGCCATAAGGACCGCCCATTTTATACCTAACAGACTAGCTTGGGACGAGACAGAAGCGTGAGACTTCTTGTAAGCACTGTACATCACTCATTACCAATCCATAATATAGATTTACTCGTAATTATTTTACTTAGTTTGCTATTTCTATAATTTTTTCTTTATAATTATTTGTAAAGTACCGCCTTTCGTAGAATTCAAGATTATATTACACACCCATACCCATCCACCCATATATATATATATATAATATATATATATATATATACAGGGTGGTCAAAATTAGTGCTCCCAAAAATAACTTCTTCCATAAATATTTTTTTTTACTTTTTTGGATCACCCTATATCAGGCTTTATCTAAGATGGTGTACCTAAAACTATAAATATCTCTCTCTCTCTCTCTCTCTCTCTCTCTCTCTCTCTCTTTCAGTCCTATCCACCCTGTATAATAATTTAATTCTCCAAAGTAAATTAGGAATTTAGAAGTTAATTAATTATGAAATAAAATTAATGTAAATCGTTTTATATTTTAAGAAATAAGTTAAAGTTTTATTATATTATTAGACGGTAATTTTATTATAAATATTTGTAATAATAAACTTGGACGACCTGCAAACCTGTAGGTTAAAAAGATCACTCTTATAACACTCATACACACGCACGCACCCCGACACACACACACACACACACACAGATATGCACCTATATATATATATACACACTTAAATGCAGGTGTAAATAGGAGGTCAAACCTTCCATGTTTTTCTTGCAATAAAATTCGGTCTCAATTAAGAGTTTGGAATGCGCGTGCGAAGGCAAAGACTGTCAGCTCACGCGAGGCTATTCCAAATTTGCCAGAACATTTCCTCATTATGCGAAGAGTGGCACCCCCTAAAAAGAGGGATTTACCAGAAGATTAAATGCATTTTCCGTCACGTCCGCTTGCTTCGATCGGTGAAGAAAATTTCTGACTTTTTTTTTTTTCGGTGGAAGCCTTTGCGCAAGAGGTGAAATAGTGATATTGCGTTTGTATGCATGCAGTCGACGATAATTATATCGCTGTTTTCGGCTATGATGTAATCTTCCCCCTAAAAGTGCTTGCGTGTAGGAAAGAGTATATAAAGCTTCGTAAATGCCTTTGTCGGGGTTTGAAGGGCTGAATTTAGCGAAAATATAATTATAAAACGTCGATCGGAGACTATCTTTTGTCGAAAAAATTTGAAGGTTTAAAATATCAGCAAATAATCTACAATAAATAGTTTCCACAAATTGCTGTTATTTAATATAATGTATATGTTACAGTCGGTATGTGAAACCAGTCGTTTTACGTAATGCCTAAAAATTTCAGGCATTTAGGGTAATTCAATTAAGTGATTAATAACTTCGTTAAGGTTAGGTTAGGTTAAGTTAGAGTGGTTAGGTTAGGTTAGGTTATGTTGGTTAGGTTAGTAATGCGTATTACCTATGTTTAAGGGTTACAGGTATTACGCGAAATGCCTGAAATTTTTAGACATTACGTGAAATGACTGGTCTCACACACTGACTGTAACATATACAGGGTGTCCGAGAATTATCTGTACAATTTTTGGCTGTTATTAAAAGTCAACCATGAAGTGTAGAATTCCAGTTTGTCCCATTTTACAGAGAATCTCATTAAGTTTGTTTTGATACCACGTTTTGACAAGTTTTTTAGAAATTCCAGTGTGTCCGAACATTATCTGTACAATTTCATCTTTTAATAAAATTCTTGATAACACACATAAAATTCTCAAACAAGATTATTTAGAATCTGTATTTTCAAAAGTTTCTTTTATTAAAGTAACGTTGTTACAAACATTCGATATGTGCACCATCAGTGATTCGCAAAACATTAAATCGATAATCCAAATGGTGCCATGTACGCTGCAGCATATCCACATCAATTCGCTCAAAAGCAGCTGTGATTCTTGCTTTTAAATCATCAATGTCTGTCACCCGCGTACATTTCTAAAAAATTTGTCAAAACTTGGTATCAGAAAAAACTTAATGAGATTCTCTGTAAAATGGGAAACACTGGAATTTCTACACTTCATGGTTGACTTTTAATAACAGCCAAACATTGTACAGATAATTCTCGGACACCCTGTATATATATACATATCGAGGCCCTCCCGCGTCATCGTTTGATTTACATTAAACCTATTATCGTTAAGAACACTCAAAATCTATAAATTATCTTTATCTATAAAAGGAACGAACAAAAACAACGAATTGTAAGATAATAATTTCCTTTCGTTTCTTTTACTCCTAGTCATAATTTCTATCAAGGGTAGCTGTAAAAAAAGAAAAGAGGTTAATCAATTTTACGGCCCAAGTCTGACGTTGTCATCAATTTAACTTCACAATACCAGAATATCTTTGTAGATAGAGAGAGAGAGAGAGAGAGAGAGAGAGAGAGAGAGAGAGAGAAAAGACCTTGCCAAACGGGGTAAATCTCATTATGTCATACATCACACACTTAAGACCTTAAGACGTAGCTAAAACGGAAAAACAGTCTGTTTAATATTTAATAGCTCTTCTACAGGGCTCATAAAGGGCTAGGACACGCCTTGATACACAGGTACAATAAGTTAATGTGTCTGGGAAGACCGCAAAACACCTTGTTTGAACGAAAGGAAATGGTTAAGAAACTGTTTAGCAGAAGGAAGACGTCGTTTCTTAATGGATACGAAGTCAGACTTTACAACACGCGAAGCCACGTCACACACGCCTTTGTACCCTAAAACTAACGTTTCCAACTGTAGACTGAAAAAATTGTCTTTTTGAACTGCTTTATTAGCCATTCTCTATATATACCCGTGTGTTTCGCTTTATAAAAACAGCTTTAAGCAGAATTTTTCCTTATCTATAAGTCTATTGTAGCTCAGTTTATTCAAATAATGTTGAGCTGCTTAGTGTGACAAGTCATTATTCTTTTCCATGTCTACAAAACCTGAGTGCGAATGCGTGCTTTTGACGTCACGTAGCGAATTAAGTTCTTTTTATTTGTTCTGGGACCACTGATGGGTGCTC
The DNA here is from genome assembly GCA_023014485.1 of Bathynomus jamesi. NCBI lineage: Eukaryota > Metazoa > Arthropoda > Malacostraca > Isopoda > Cirolanidae > Bathynomus > Bathynomus jamesi. The sequence continues at coordinate 127,869 of JAJOZX010010010.1, read as the reverse complement.
TGATTGATGGTTAATTTTTATTTATTCGATGAAAATCCGCGATGATGCAGTGAACTGTGTCATTTCCAAAGCCCGAGATTTTGAAATGTCTAACTTTCACTTTGACCAAATTCTAATTGTTGAAGGTAAATGGATATAGCTCACGAGCATCAATTGTGCATCTTCCACAGCCCAAACACCTTTACGATGCAAGACACGTTCTATTTTTAACCTGAACACGAACCTTCCCATTAATATCAGCTGTTCCACTAATTTTTCTGTCTAATCAACGTATTCTTATAGCTCTCCCCCCCCCCTCTCTCTCTCTCTCTCTCTCTATATATCTATCTATCTATATATATATATATATATATATATATATATATATATACAGAGAGAGAGAGACTAGACCCTACAGACTCTAGACCTCTCAATTACCTACTACTCAAAAAAAAAGAAAAAAAGAAGAAATTGTGCGTGTGTGTAGAAATTCCTTCTTTTGGGTATTTCCGGAGTCCGGACTCTTGTTTCCTGTTTTCAGGTCACTAATCCATAATTTTTTCCCAGACTCTTCTGCCTACCTGTTAGATTGGTTAATTAATTTTAATTTTTCGTGAGAATATTTTTCTGAAGATGGCCCCTAACGAACGCGAGTGTTCCGAGTGGGGTGGAAAATTTCCTCAGTACTTTTTTACCACTCTCTCTTCTAACCCTTTAGTTTGCAGATTTTGCGTAAACAAACGAGGACTACGAAACCAGGTGACTTCGGCGAGAGACGAACTTCGAAGAAGTACGAGAGATGCAACTGCGTTGAGAGAGAAATTTAGTGCTTTGGCAGCTAAGTTCAACTCACTGCAGGATTTGGTTTCAGAGAGCCTGGGAGCATTTTTTAATCTAGTGAGTGGGCAACATGAATGTCACCCAGTGAAGAAAATTTGTCACCCAGTAAGTGAAATTTTAGAGTACTGGACGACAAGGAATTTTCAAAATTTGTAAAAATAGAATTGTCTTGGGAGTTGTCTTGGGAGCATTGTCTTGGAAGCCATATAAATACCGGTTCGGTCCGGTTCGTCCGAACCGGTTGTTAAATTTTGATTGGATCACCGAACCGTTTGTTTGTTTTTAACAAATATTTAACGTCAGTAGAAATTTATTTATATCCAAATTTTTTTTCATTTTTACAGGATTTTATAGAAAAATATAGGTAGTATCACAAGCAGTGGTCGTTTCAATATTTATTTATTTTTTGATGAAAAATTAGTTTATTTTTAGATAATTATGTCATTAATGAGTATAAAGAATATGTTAAATAATTTCTGCCAAAATGTTACAAAATGCTGTTTGGAAAAGCTAAAATGCGTTGACCCAGCTGGGTGAACTACCGCTCACCCCAGACCCCCTAGCTTAATGACTCACGCCATTGGCGCTCGCCGATTTGCACCCCTATCTGTATCAGAACCAGTTGTTAAGAAATTGGCAGCACACCCCTGCCTTAATCGCCCCCCCCCCCCACTTCGCGATCTGCCTTTGTCGCCCAGTGGGAAACGTTTAAAAAATGCTCTGGAGTCTGGGCGCGTGTTCTCACACTGGATGGAGATCCGAAGACTCTACGACGAATCCTCAACCAGTCGTCATTCCCGCCCCTATTTCCCCTTCGAGTGATCGACCGTTGGAACCAATTCGAAATGGGGCCCGACCTAGCCAACATAAACCTTGCTTAAGAGTAGTTACGACTAATAGATTTTCTGTCTTAGAGCTAGAGCAGAATGACACGCAGGAAATTAGGCTAGGTGGCAATTCCATTATTCGAAGGCAATTACAGGAGTTCCGCGGCAGGAACTCAACTCGGAGAAGGAGGTACTGCTATCCTGGAGCTCGTGTTGACGACATCACGAATTCCATAGAGGAGTTTGGTAACGATGTTGAATGTTGATGATAGGACAATATTTATGGTGCATGTTGGGAATAACGATGTCAAGAGTTCCAGGTGAGAGGAGCTAATAGAGAAATACGAGGGACACTCATTATATTTTGCCCCACCATTTTTTCTTAGCTAAATAATAGGCCATGGGGCTGAAATATCTTTCGGGCCGTAAGTTTGAACTTTCTGCGCTTCACATAACCGAATTTTTCCAGTTTGAACCTCCCCTCCTTGTATAAAACCGCTTTTAAACGCCCTTGTATAAAACCGACGGTTAACGCAGTTTCGAAAATGGCGTCTGACAGTGATGTGCGTCGTAAACAGAGAGCTATTATCGAGTTCTTAACCGCAGAGAAGGAAACAGTTGGAAATATTCACAAACGTCTACAAAATGTTTACGGAGATGCTGTTGTTGATCGAAGCACAGTTGAACACTGGTCTAAACGTGTGAGGTCATCGGAGAGAGGGAGAGCCAGCTTCGATGATGAGCCACGCAGCGGTCGCCCTGCATCGGCTGTGACATCTCACACTGTGCAACGTGCTAACAGCATCACTCGATCAAATCGGCGCGTCACATACAAGGAGCTATCACTGGAGCTAGGAATTAATGAAGAAAGTGTGAATACGATAATTCAGCAACTGGATACTCAAAAGTGTGTTCACGGTTTGTTCCTCGCCAACTGACTGAAGATCACAAAGTCCAAAGAAAAGAAATTGCTTCTGAGTCGTTGGTTCGATACGAAACAGAAGGGGTGACTTCCTTTCACGAATTGTGACTGGGGATGAGACATGGGTACACCACTTTGAACCTGAAACAAAATGCCAATCCATGGAGTGGCATCACGCAGACTCCCCACGCAAGAAAGAGTTCAAAATGGCTCCCTCTGCAGGAAAGGTTATGGCCACCATCTTCTGAGACATGAAAGGGGTGATTCTGGTGGACATTATGAAGAAAGGATAAACAATCAACTCAGAGGCATATATTGCTACCCTACAGAGACTCCAGAGACGTATAAAGCGAGTTCGACCGGAGAGAAAACTGGAAGACGTCCTTCTTTTGCACGATAACGCAACACCACACAGCAGTTTGCAAACAAGAGATGCCATCACAAAAATGCGCTTGACTGTATTACCCCACCCTCCATACAGCCTGGATCTGGCACCTTCAGACTTCCATTTGTTTGGGCCAATGAAGAATGCTATTCGTGGAAGACAGTTTCAGTGACGATGAGGTTGTTGAGAGGTTTAGAGGTGGCTCCAGCGGAACCCAACGGACTTTTACCAGCAAGGAATAAAGGTCCTTGTTTCGAGGTGGAGGAAAGCCGTAGAAAAGGATGGAGACTATGTGGAAAAATAAAAACTTGTAAAAAAGGTATGTAACTACTTATGTACAAAATTTCTGAAACTTACAAGGAAACTTGGAAAGAAAAAAAAATGGTGGGGCAAAATATATTGAGTGGCCCTCGTACAAGCGGTGGTGCGGACTCTAAAGCATAGGACTAATAAATTAATTTTTTCATGAATTCTCCGGAGAATAATTCTTAAATCCCTTTGCCACCAGGAGAATGTTAAATTCGTCGATATGTGGAGTCATTTTTCTAATAAAAAGGATTTATTTTTGCGTGATGGTCTTCACCTGAATGGCGTGGGAGCAGCTCGTCTTGGTAGACTATTACATAGCTCTGCGATGGCTTTTCAGGAAAATATTGGCGTAACTCCTACGAAAGCGACCAGCTTAACATAAATTTCCCTTACAGTGAACACTACCTCCCCGAAGAACCTTGAGATTCTGGTGCGGTACTCAAAATTTTATAAATTTATGTATTTTATATTAATGCTCGAAGTTTAAGATTTAAATATGATGAACTATTAAATATTATTCTTGACCAAAAATTGAGATTGTAGCAATTACTGAATCTTAGTTAAATACAGAGAGTAGAGATTTTCTCGAAGAATATCATGTTCCTCGTTATGATATGTTTAATTAACAATGATAGAACAGAAAGAAAGAGTGGTGGTACAGTACTATACGTTCATACTTAAAACCCATAATTTAAAAAATTGTAGAAATTGCTAGTATAAATGCTACGTTTGTTGAAATTAAAGACAATTCATGAAAGAAATTAATTACAGGTTTAATATACAGGTCTCCTTCTCAGACTGTCAATAGAGATAACAGACTTCAGGAACTAATTTTTTATGTAAGTAGCGAACATGATGCGATAATTACGGGAGATCTTAATTTACCTCGCAGGGATTAGGGTGGTCCATTACAGTCTAATTCCGACCGTCGAAAGTTCATTTTTTTCAAATAGTCAAGGAACTCGCTAGAGGACGCAATATTCTAGACTTAGTTTTAAGTACAGACCTAGAATCAATTGATAATATCTCTGTAGGAGACTACTTCTCCACCTGTGATCATAGTCAAATAATATTTTAAATTAAAATTAATGTTTATAATTCGGAGACCCTGGAATACGTTTTGGATTTTAAAAGAGTTAAATTTTGTGACATGAAACCGCAACATTCGACCCGCAACTGGGATGAGGCTCTATCGCACGATGATATTAACGGCACATGGACTTCTTTTTTTAATTATTTTAAACGTTTAAATTCAAGTCATATACCATTATGTAAAAAGAGACTGACGAAGTCCGTTAAACCTAAATGGTGGAATGCCGAAATTAAAAGTAACTTAACTTTAAAAAGGAACGCGTATTTCAAATTTAAAGAAACAAATAATTTGTCCGATGAAAATGCTTACGAGTTCTTGAGAAGGCAAAGTAAAAAACTTATTAGAAAAAGCAAGCGCAACTATGAGCTATACGTATATAATGAACCAAAATGAAGCGAATCCGAAAGATTTCTACAATTATGTTTGGAATAAAAAAGTAGCTTCGCAGACTATTGGTCCATCATAAGCGAAAAGAACTAAAAAAATTTACGATGACTTACAAATGAAGGAAGTTTTAAATAAATTTTTCTCTTCCGTCTTCACTAACGAAAATATGAACAACATTCCCGTTCCCGTAATCATGCTCAGTGATGATCAGTTAAAGCTTCACGATTTTACCATTAGTGAAAGCGAAGTGCTCTCAGACATAGGTAAAATTAATCCTAATAAAACTTCCGGTCCAGATAAGCTCTACTCAAGGGTACTTAAAGAAATGAACTGCGCACTAATCTTCCCTCAAATATACTGTATATTCAATAATAATAATAATAATATAATAATAAGTCGTTACAGTCTGGAGAAGTTCCGTTCGATTGGAAACTTGTAAACATTGCGCCGATATTTAAAAAAGGGACCAAATCGCTTCCGTGAAATTATCGTCCCATTAATCTGACTTCAGTAGTGGGTAAGCTTATGGAAACGATCGTTCTGGACAAGACAGTTAATCACTTAGAAATTAATGAATTAATCAAAGATTCTCAACATAACACAGCTTTCCACGTAATTGTTCTTGTCTTACTAATCTGCTCGAATTCTTTCATGATATTGTAAATGTATAATATATGAATAGAGTAAAACAGTAGATATTATATATTTCGATTTTCAAAAGGCTTTTGATAAAGTACCACATAGGAGATTATTAGCTACACTTCATTCTCACAGAATTGATGGTAATGTTTTCAAATGGGTTAAAAATTGGTTTAGTGTACGTAAACAAAGAGTGGTCATTAATGGTAAAGCGTCTAACTGGAAAAGTATAACTAGCGGCGTGCCTCAGGGATCAGTTCTGGGACCAGTTCTGGGACCAGTTCTGGGACCAGTTCTTTTTATTATTTATATTAATGACATCGACATAGGAATTAAGAGTATAATTTCAAAATTTGCGGATGATACCAAACTAGGGGTACGAACAAAATCAGCGGCAGAACGTTTGCAGATTCAAAATATTAACAAATTATTGGAGTGGGCAGAAATTTGGCAAATGACCTTTAATATAGATAAATGTAAAATGCTGCATATCGGTAGAAACAATGTTAAAGAAAAGTATTTTATGCGCGACAACACACTAACGAGTGTTACAGAAAAGAAATATTTAAGTATTATTCCTGCCGACACATTTAAACCGAGTAAGCAATGTATCGAAACGGTCAGAAAGGCAAATAGAATCTTAGGAGTTATCGGTAGATCATTTGAATTTAAGTAGGAGAAAACGGTGCTAACATTATATAATTCCTTAATACGCCCCCACCTGGAATACCGCGTTCAATTCTGGTCCCGTATTTACGACAGGACATAGACAGAATGGAAAGAGTGCACTGACGGACTACTAAGATGATTCCTAGACTTTCTAAACGCTGTCCGTTTAAAAACGTTAAATTTGTTCTCACCCGTAAAAAGGCGTATTGGAGGGGATTTAAACCAGGTGTTTAAAATGATTAGAGGTTTTGAACATGTCGACACCGACATTCTCTTCTCTTCTCTTAACCCCCTACTCTTTCCTTTCTCTCGGGCTAACCTTAGAGTGGATCTTAGGGTCTTTGTTAGCATTAGCTTCTGTAGATCTGTAGATCAGAAATGCAGATAGAACTCGCGGTAATGGTCTCAAATTAGTGGGTAAACACTTTAATTCTGATGACGCTAAATATTTTTTTTTCAACCGTATAGTTAATTTGTGGAATGGATTGCCAACCAGCGTAGTTCAAAGTAATTCGGTTAAATCCTTTTAAAAGAGACTAGATGTTTACAGTATCTTGCTTTAAACCCTCACTCAGGTAGAAGCATTTGTTAGCGCGTAGAAGTATTGTAGAAATTTCACTCCGATTCCCTCCTCTTTACTTTAAAATTTTCCCTTTCTCTTTAAATTTCTTTCCTTCCTTTCAACCTCTCTTCTTTGCTTTGCTTTATAACTTTCACTTCTCTTTAAGTTTTCTTTTTTAACCTTCCTTCTTCAACAGACACACTCGGAGAGGCCAGCCCGTCTGCTGCTGTTTGGTTCGCATTTCTTTTTATTCCTTTGTGTATATATATATATATACACACTGTATATTGAGGATGCATCGATATAAAATTTTGCCGATAACCGATACTAAGTGGTATCTTTATATCCGTTATGGGCCGATGCTTCGGCCTATAATGAATATATATATATATATATATATATATATATGTTAAACACAGACCGTGCATGGAACAAGGAACTCTTCTGGGAAAATTAAATCCACTATAGTCCGAATAAGTAATGGTAAATGACAAATACCATAGTTTTTCTTTTTCATGATTTTAGCCCGACGTGGGCAACGGGTCTCTCGCAAAGAGATCCCATAAATATAGCTTCCCTCACCAGCTATCTGCAAAGCAGACAGGATCCAGCTTTGGGACATGGATCTAGGGTTTAAAGCAAGCCTAGATCCCTACATTCAGAACCTCTATATAAGTAAAAGACTCAATGTCCCGGTTGAGGTTTAAGTTTTGGTTTTTTTTGGCTAAAAATACAATAGTTACCCCTTTTTCTTTGATTTATTCAACCCGACGTGAATGCAACGAGTCTTTTACTTATATAGAGGTTCTGAATGTAGGGATCTAGGCTTGCTTTAAACCCTAGATCCATGTCCCAAAGCTGGATCCTGTCTGCTTTGCAGATAGCTGGTGAGGGAAGCTATATTTATGGGATCTTTGCGAGAGACCCGTTGCCCACGTCGGCTAAAATCATGAAAAAGAAAAACTATGGTATTTGTCATTTACCATTACTTATTCGGACTATAGTGGATTTAATTTTCCCAGAAGAGTTCCTTGTTCCATGCACGGTCTGTGTTTAACATATAATTGTCTCAGGGAACCATTCTGAATTGTATATATATATATATATATATATATAATATATATATATATACTCAGTAAAACTAAAACTAAGCTTAAAAATCAAGAAACTATGAAATCTTATTATAATTTTCAGTGAAACCATCCAGTCTGAATTTGAAGTTACAGAATAGAGTGGTTGTCAATATTCAACTCTCCAGACACCGTTCGAAGAAAGTTGAGCAGTGATTCGACACAGAGGCACCTTTGAATCGGTGTTTCATAAGTCTTACTTGCTCATGTAATCGCGCATGTGAAGTTTAACCACTAAAATATATTAACGAATTTCTAAATACAGGATCTCTCATCCTATATTCATTATGTATTCCGAATGCAATATGGTATACTTCGGTGTATCACGGTGTAGGATTGTCGACAAAGAAGTGAATTAAAATGAAAGAAATGTCAACAAAAGTTTTCGTCGCTTAAAAATACAAAAAAGTTAACCAGGAAACTCATTTCCCCACGATGTTGGGGGTAGTATACCCGAGGGTCACCTTTAATCCGAGTATGAACGCGGTAAACGGCCAACTCAACCGAACTTAGAAGCCAGCAGGCTAACCAGAGCCTCACCATTTAAGCCTCACATTTAGAATCCGCCGCTGTTAACCACTAAGCTACCGAGCGTTTACCATTAAAAAATCAGGTTAATTATTAAAATTATTTATTTGTCTAATTTTAACATTCATTATATTTACAAAAAGAAAAGTTATAAATTAAAAATGAAGGTCAAACTTGGTGTATAAAAAAAATTCTTATTTACAACTGTACATAAAATAATAATAACATGAAATAACATAAATAATAACATGAATTCAACTGTAACCAAACATTTTTGAAAAACGTGCTTTAAAAAAAGTCACACTTAGAATGTGTAATTCAAATCTTAACAAAGTTCATTCCATTTGATTGTTTCTAAGACTCTAATTTAATATTAGGCCAATATGAAATAGCGAAAGAATATGGGCTTTATGTATGAATGACATTTTGCCTCTACGGTATAATTGTGGAAAATAGTTCGCCGAAGAAATAAAATCTACGGACTGAAAATACTGAAAATTTCAAAAGTTAGTAACGTAATTGGTTGGAAAAAATAATTTAACTTATAAAAACAAAAAAAGACGAGGAATTAGTAGTTTCTTTTTAAAATTTTTTATTGGTTATATTGTTATTATATGAATATTTATAACTATTTATGAAGCTATGCTGAATTTTGAAAATTTTGGTACCTCTTTTATAGATTATATTCCTTCGGAAATATTTTCACGCGAGTGAACTTAAATTTTTAAGAAATATCTAAATTTTGCTGAGATTAAGAGTGAAAGGAATTCTTAAACACAGAAATTCAAAAGAAAAAGTCAAAGAAAATGAGATATGTACAGTGAAAAACACATGACCCGAACACAAAACATTCAGAAAAACAACGCAACAAGAGAAAGACGTGTGCGCACTTCGACATATATTTGACACATTTTGAAATAAAAGGTTACCATAGTACCGTGCGAAATGACCTTAAAAGTATGTGGGATTAATGAAACTATCATTTAAGTTCCTTCCCTGCCGCAAATAGTGGTAATTTTAACAAATGTACTTAAGTAGTAAACAAACAAGGCGTTTTGGACTCGCTTGTGGCAAAATCCATTCATGACGTAATATTGAACACCTTGAATTTAAACGTAAATTGCGTTTTTCGTTTCTTTTCGTTTTTATTTTGTATGGGTGTTGATGGACTCGTATCTATGGTTTTATATATATATATACAGTATACATATAAACATATACATATGTAAGTATATTTAGTAACTGAAATGAAGTAAGATTATGCTCCTTAAACTTACTCGAACATTTTGAGTCGTTTGCCCGCATGCACAGTGATCACGTGGTTTTTAAGCTTAATGAATTGTTTTTCAAAAAGATGTTGAAAATAATGATGAAAAGAAGAAAAAAATTTCACATTTATGTAGCCATATTCTTTTCGCGAGTCTCATCTGTACCTCATCAGGCCTTGAGTTTTTTCTCTTATATTTCAGGCACCGCAGGTGTGTTTTTCCTCTTTGTTTACTTGGAAGGGTGGTAACGACAACTAAAGAAGTGGACGTCATGACAACCAAATTACGATCATCCAAAGATACCTGCAAACACAACCAAACACAACCGATCAACCAATCACTATGATGTAGCTGCTTACATTGTACTGAAATGGAAAGAAAAGAGACGTTTGGTGGCCCAGTGGACAACGTTACTGCTTCCTATTTTAAAAGCTGGTGCATGGTTCGAATCCCTTAAGGAAAAGAAATAAAAAAAAAGAACTTGCCTCTTTCGTAACTTTTATTAACTTTATTTCTGTAGAGGAAGAGATCGTTCATAAACTATTAATGTACAGTATACAGTCACAATGATACAAAAGCCTTTTCTCATCAGTCTCAAGGGATGTTGCAGAACACTTTAAACGGCAGTAACTCATTTCGTGTGGACGAAAAATTGGACAAAAACATTTTTTCAAAGAGTGTAAATATAGAAAAACGCAGAAATACTGTCAGTGTGAATGTAAACAAAGGCAAGTAACATATATTTTCATTTAATTCAATTCGAAAATCTTTATTCAGAAAAGAATACAAGTGACAGAGTTTTGCAATGTTTAGATATTTGATATGACATTAATGTATTCACAGTACTCTCATCTGAATATGCTGTTGGAAGCATGGGGGCTTTTTAGGCAAGATTGATGACATTTAGTTTATTTATTACATAAAAAAGTGAAAGTGACAAGTAATAGTAATAGTGATAATAATAATAATAATAATAATAATAATAGCAATAATAGCAATAATAATAATAGCAATAATAATAATAATAATAATAATAAATACAATATAAAGTTTATAAAATGTTACATAATTTTAAATTAAATGACTTATTTTATATTAGTAGAAAATAAATGATGCTTAATAAAAAATGTAAAAAGAATAAATTAGAAAATCACAACTGTTTAATGAAATTAGCATATTTTAAATAGTTGATTATAAAATGGGAACCTCATTACTATGGTAAAAATGTCAGTAATGAATTTATACATCAGTAGGAGCTAATGAAGTGTTTTTTTTAGTGATTTGCGAAATATATTAATGATGAAGCCTGCCTGATATGCATGGGAATTGCATTTCATACATCTACTCCTTTGAAAGAGAGTGCATTTCCTGCAATTTCTATTGTATAGTTAGGTTTGTGTATAAAATCACTGGTTAGTCTGATGTTATAACGATGGTGTATTTGATTGGGGGTGATTGCTCTTTGAATGGGTGATATATGTTGATTTTTATCGATAACTTTGAACATATTGACAGTAACACTGAATTTGTATGTTATTTAGTTGTAAAATATTTAGCTCTTTAAACATTTGTGAAGTGTGACTTTGTCTGTTGTCATTATTCGAGAGAGTTTGCAGACATTTTTTATGAAGTACTTCCAAAGGATGTTTTATATATTTCTTTGAGCTACCCCATGTTGTAATGCACTATAATAAATGTAGATGGTTGAAGAAATAATATAGGGTAAGGAGTGCGTTTTGAGGAAGGGTCGTTTTTAGTTTAAATAATACGAAGAGTAATCTTCATATTTTGGATTTGATATGTTGTACGTGACTTTTGAAGTTTAGTTTTTCGCCTAAATTACTGTCATGTACTTTAACCTCATTCACCTTTGCAAGAGTAATATTCCCAATTTTTATTTAACAGTTTGTATTAATATGCTTTTTAGTAATAATCATATCAGATGACTTTGTAAGGTTCAGTAAAAGTTTATTAGCACACATCCATTTATACACATTTTATAAGTGCCTGCTCGTTGGTAAGAAGCAAGTGTGGTATCATCTGTGTATTGTACACACTTTAATGTGGTTGAGAGAGGAAAATCGTTGATGTGAATTAGAAATAGTAATGGCCCAAGAATAGATCCTTGTGGGACTCCACTACTACTTAGCATCGCCTCATCGGATAAATTATCTTTTAATCTGATATACTAGAATTTTTAATTTTAAGTTTTTATAATTCTGTAATCTTAATTTCCGAATGAATGAATCAGTAACATTAGGTATATTCTCTGAAAGAAGCCAGAGTATGTCCCGTATTTAAGTCGGGAAACTCAAACACTCCATCCAATTATCACCCGACTTCAAGTAAAGTATTTGAAAAAATCGTGTCTAATTATTGATTTAATGTTCATACAACTTATTTAGATATACTGTGCACGACATTTCATATATTAAGAATGAATCACTGAGGCAAAATATGTTAAACTCACATTCATTGCGATCTAAGAAGTGAAAGTATATATGTATTTTTGGGCGGTTGTATAATTTCCTTCGCAACGGTAATGATTATATGACGAAGAGGACCGACAGTTTTACGTGGGATCCAAACCAGTGGTCGCTACATCATTTGGACGTAGTAATTGGATGGGTGACCGTCCTTTGCATCCAGTGACCTGTGGTTCGGATCCCATGTAAAGTTGTAGGTCTCTTCCGTCATATGACTTTTGCCACTTTTGTCGTTACGAAGACAGTTAAGCAACCCCAAAACACACACACACACACACAAGTATATATTGTACAGAACTAAATTTATAGTGGTATCTCTCTCTCTCTCTCTCTCTCTCTCTCTCTCTCTCTCTCTCTCTCTCTCAATATATATATATACTACAAAGTGGTATAAAGTTTACTACATCAACGGCACATCATTAATCAGAAATGGCATGCATATTTAATTTGCTTCAATCAGTCAAACTCAAAAACTTCTCGGTTAATGCATTTCTTTTGGCCAAAGCTGTGAGTGTATATACCATAATTAGTTTCTGTGGTGCTTTCTTTTAAAGTCTATGAACAAATAAAAGAAGAAGACTGCAAGATATCAATTTAATATCATTTTAAACTTTAAAACTCTCTGACAGTGACGCGAGTCAAGGCACATGCCACAAAAAAAAATGATAAATTCTAAGGTGATGTAACTCTTATGGCCAAAGCTGGCCTTGGGCAAGCGTTGCATCAACATAGAACTTTTTAAGTTTGGCTGATAAAGTCAAATGAAACGTGGATGCTGCTTCTCAATAATGATGTGCCGTTGATGTATTGAATTTCATAACACTTTGTAATTTAAATATACTTACCAAGACAAAAATTGAAAAATAATATTAACCCTTTAACACCGAACGTTTTTGTAGGGTTAAGTCTAAATGCGTGTATTTAAAACGGTACGTATTCGACCCAGTCGTCGTTAGAGGGTTAAAACTAATATTGCAAATGATAATTACACCAAATCTTTCTAAGGAAGTTCACAAATATTGATAAGTGTTACTAAATTCATTATCATTACTCAAAATACATTAGTGATGTTAGTGGTAATTTCTGTTAATACGTTTCTTACCCCTAACATGTTTAAGGTGTTTCAACTCTTTTGGCCACAGCTGTAGAGTTACATGATGTGTGTGTATTTTAAAATGATGTAGGAAAATGCACACACACACACACACACACACACACACACATATATATATATATATATATATATATATATATATATATATAAAGGGCGTCCCAAAAAAATGTATACACACTTTAACAGCTGATAGCTCAATTGATGTTTCTTTCTTTCCAAGTTAAACCCATTAGAATTAATAATGGCAGTCAGACTAAGCTTTGAACAAAGGAAATTCATTCTAAAATGCTACTGGAAGTGTGAAAACGCAGTTGAAGTGCAAAGACAGTTTAGGAGGGAGTTTCAAACAGATCCACCAACGCGACTTACCATCACTCGAATTAGAGATAAGTTTGAAGCCGATGGAACTGTTCAGAATGTCCACAAGAAGCGTTCCGGAAGACCACGGACATCGACAAGCCCCACAAAGCAAGAAAGAGTACTGGAAACGTATCACCAAAGTCCAAGAAAATCTGTGCGGCAAGCGAGTCGTGAGGTAGGAATTTCAGAATCGTCTGTCCAACGCATTTTGAAGCGCTGTCAATGGAAAAGTTACATTCCAAGATTAGTCCATGCTATTAATGAAGATGATGATCCGGACCGAAGAGTGGAGTATTGCGAGTGGTACTTGGCACGATGTGGATGTGGATTGGACGAAGGGGTTTCGTAGAATACTCTCCGCGTTCACCAGACCTCACACCACTATACTTTTTTTTATGGGGATACTTAAAAGACAAAGTCTACGCTATAAAACCTGCAACAGTCGCTGAATTGAGAGCAGCCATTGAACGAGAATGCACACAAATACCAAACGAAATGTTTCGTGATGTTTGCGATTCCATTGCTTCGCGTTATCAGCAGTGCCTGGACCAGAACGGACGTCAGTTTGAAAACAGGCGTTGACAAAACAATTAAATAATGTCTGTAGATTCTATTACATTTTGAAAATGAAATGTATTTTAATAAACACTGCCTTTATAATTATTTAAAGTGTGTATACATTTTTTGGGACGCCCTGTATATATACTTGATCTGCGTCATGGAAACGTTTGTACATAAAGAATTTAAGATCGATTTCTTTGCAGTTTCCATGACTGACCCTCAAATTTTATCGATTGATTTTCAGGGAAAATTGTTTTGCTTTAATTTAAGTTTTGAATTATGTTACTCGACTGAACGATAATACGTCATATTCTAAGAGGAATATTATAATATATATTATTAATTTAATTTAATATATATATATATATATATATATAATATATATATATATATATATATATATATACGTGTACAGGGTGTTTCTAAAGTAACCATCTATTTTGGTGAAATAGGGGGATTTTAAACAATTGTTATATTGGCATAATGGTATGTGCATTGTTATACAAAATTCATGTATTTATAATATTTCAATTGCTTTACACGATTTTTTGTTAATTATTTTATTTTATTTTCAGACCCATATCATTGATGATGAATGTGCAAGAACGGGTTTATGTAGTAACATGCAGGATAAAAGGCATGAAGTGCAATGAAATTAGAGAAAAGTTTGAGAGAAGGTTTCGTAAAACAGGCCCTAGAGACCAGGCTATTCGCGAATTAGTAAACAAATTTATGAGGACTGGATCTGTGCATGACGAGCGTAGATCTGGACGGCCAAGAAGATCTCACGAAAGAATCGAATCTGTTCAAGAAGCATTCGAAGAGGATCCACAATTATCGATTCGGAGGGCATCCCACAGATTAGAAATTCCACAAAAACGGTTTACAGAATTCTACGTTATGATTTAAAGAAAAAGCCATACCACATTCAAGTGTTCCACAACTTACAAGAAGAAGATTATCCACGAAGAGCAACAATGTGTGCCGAGCTTACAAATATATATATATATATATATATTTTCATGTTTTAAAGGTGTTTTTTTTATAATTCATATTATTTCGCAAAATAGGTGGTTACTTTAGAAACACCCTGTATATATATATATATATATATATACACACACACACTTTAAATAATTATAAAGGCAGTGTTTATTAAAATACATTTCATTTTCAAAATGTAATAGAATCTACAGACATTATTTAATTGTTTTGTCAACGCCTGTTTTCAAACTGACATCCGTTCTGGTCCAGGCACTGCTGATAACGCGAAGCAATGGAATCGCAAACATCACGAAACATTTCGTTTGGTATTTGTGTGCATTCTCGTTCAATGGCTGCTCTCAATTCAGCGACTGTTGCAGGTTTTATAGCGTAGACTTTGTCTTTTAAGTATCCCCATAAAAAAAAGTATAGTGGTGTGAGGTCTGGTGAACGCGGAGGGTATTCTACGAAACCCCTTCGTCCAATCCACATCCACATCGTGCCAAGTACCACTCGCAATACTCCACTCTTCGGTCCGGATCATCTTCATTAATAGCATGGACTAATCTTGGAATGTAACTTTTCCATTGACAGCGCTTCAAAATGCGTTGGACAGACGATTCTGAAATTCCTACCTCACGACTCGCTTGCCGCACAGATTTTCTTGGACTTTGGTGATACGTTTCCAGTACTCTTTCTTGCTTTGTGGGCTTGTCGATGTCCGTGGTCTTCCGGAACGCTTCTTGTGGACATTCTGAACAGTTCCATCGGCTTCAAACTTATCTCTAATTCGAGTGATGTAAGTCGCGTTGGTGGATCTGTTTGAAACTCCCTCCTAAACTGTCTTTGCACTTCAACTGCGTTTTCACACTTCCAGTAGCATTTTAGAATGAATTTCCTTTATTCAAAGCTTAGTCTGACTGCCATTATTAATTCTAATGGGTTTAACTTGGAAAGAAAGAAACATCAATTGAGCTATCAGCTGTTAAAGTGTGTATACATTTTTTTGGGACGCCCTGTATATATATATATATATATATATATATATATATATATATATATATATATGATACACACAGACCGTGCATGGAACAAGGAACTCTTCTGGGATAATTAAATCCACTATAGTCCGAATAAGTAATGGTAAATGACAAATACCATAGTTTTTCTTTTTCATGATGCTAGCCCGACGTGGGCAACGGGTCACTCGCAAAGAGGTCCCATAAATATAGCTTCCCTCACCAGCTATCTGCAAAGCAGACAGGATCTAGCTTTGCGACATGGATCTAGGGTTTAAAGCAGCCTAGCCCTGCTACATTTACAACCTCAATATAAGCAAAAGACTCGCTGCCTTCACGTCAGATTGAATACATCAAAGAACTATTATATTTTTAGCCCAAAACCAAAACTTAAACCTCAACTGGCAGAATTGAGCGTCCACTTTTCAAGGCATTCCCATATATATATATATATATATATATATATATATATATATATATATATATAATGTGTGTGTGTGTGTGTGGTGTGTGTGTGTGTGTGTGTGTGTATATATATATATTAGGCCAGGTCGAAAAGGGGTCAAGGTCAAGATTTTGCTTTGGTACATATTGTGAGGTTGATCATTTTGTAATAGTAGTATCCACACCAAAATCAAGGCTGTGGACCTTCGCTACTCCCCCTCCCCCCGTACCGATACTCAATATTAATTTTTTTGCTTTCGGATGGCCAAAATCGGGTTTCCCGGCACGAATTACATCAGAATAGACCATTCACCAACTTTTTTGAGATCGGGGGGGGGGGGGGGGAATAGGGTCTTAAATCCGGTGCTGACTCATAGCACCGGATATAAGACCTAATATTACATTATTATTATTATTTTCTTTCCAGATTCCTATTTAGGTAAGCTAGAATGTTAAAAGTTTGTATTAAAATACGTTATTTAATTTTAAAATATCAGTAATAAATAAAATATAGTTAAAATCTTATTAAATTAAATTATGGCTACTAGAAAATGAAGCCACAATGCAGCCTTTTGCAGCAGAAATTTTGAGCTACCAAGATCTATAAATTTTCTAGCAAATGATTATATTGATTTGATTAATTGGAATGAGCAGATAATCACTCCTCCACCTTTGCTAAGTAATTTTACCAATGAGCAATTGCTTCAGATTAGAACTATACCTCTAGAAATACTAGATTTTCCACGTCACAGCCAAAGCGTTGAACGGGGTGTGAACTTAGTAACTAAATCTAGCCAGGAAAGAATTGGTTATATTAATCGGCATAAATTTATTTTAAATGCTTTAGAGTCTAGAAAAGAACTGCCTACTTTTGAATGGAAAGGTCAACGGAAGGAATAAAAAAAAACATTAGTTTTAGGTAAAAAATGTTATTGAATTTGTGTCGTTTAATTTCTAAATTTCTACCAATAATAGCTAAAAATTTATGTATTAAATTTTTTTTCATGCATTTTTGTATTTTTTAAATTTTTTTTCATTGAAAAATAAATATAAGTGTTTTATAAGCGAACTTTTGTAATAATAAAAAAATTTCGAAGTAAATCGCAAATTATCTCGAATTTTACAAATTTTCTGAAAAAACTGAAACCGGTAGGGGATGGGGTAGGGGTCCTCAGAATTCAAAAATATTTTACCAGGGTGTTACTAATGATTGATTGAACCACCTCACACTATGTACGTAAGAAATAAAAAATTTCGACCCGGCCTAAATTATATATATATAATATATATATATATATATATATTATGTGTGGATTTAAATTTTTTTTTTTTTGTAAAATAAAAGCATTTTCAAGCTGTCTTCATTACTCGGTTGTACTTACTCCGGAAGTAGATATTGCTGTCTCCATGAGACGTTTTTCTGGGGTGGCCAATGTAAGAGAGTCATTTGGTTTAAAGTTCAGTTTCTTCGGTGTCTTGGCGGAATAAACCGGAACGTGACTGCTGTATCCACACCCCATCTTGGTAGGGACCAACGATATATACACTACTCCTTCAACGTTACTGTTACGGGGTTAACAGAATTATTTCAGCTGCTTTCCCGAATATAGGCCTACATAAGTATTTTATAGCCAAAATATGACGGTAAAATGTGTCACTAATTTATTTTATATCTAAATCATATTCTTCGTTTGTAGTTAAAAAATTTAAAAAACATTTTTAATAAAATTTTAATTTTAAATTTATTATTTTATTTCATTTTTAAAAAAAAGTATAATTTTTTTTTTAAAACTTAAAATAGTATTTTTCTATTCAGGTTTTGTATTTCTGTAAAATTAATAGACGGATATTTAATTATCTCATATATAATATATATATATATATATATATACAGGGTGGGCCGTAAGTTTCCATACATAGGAAAAATAAACATTTTTTTATGGACAACCATTTTTATTTATATAATATGCTCTACATGGTTGCCATTGTTTTGAAAACACATTTCAATACGTGTTCCCCACTGTTGATGAACACGCATTAGCACAGTTGACGTTATGCTTGTAATGGCGTTGGTGATACGTTCCTTTAGATGATTTATGTCTCGTATCTTTTCCTGATACACCATGGCCTTCAAGTGCCCCCAAAGATAGAAATCAAGGGGGGTGAGATCTGGGGATCTGGGAGGCCACTCCACAGGACCACGCCGACCAATCCAAGCATCCGGAAACTACTGCTGATCCAAATACCGACGCACGTGAAGACCATAATGAGGTGGAGCTCCATCTTGCTGGAAGTAAACTGGGAAGTTACCTTCCTCGTTTAGCAGGGATGGGAAAATCTCTTCTTGCAACATGTTAAGATACCTTTCGGCATTAAGATTTCCACTGACAAAAATTGGTCCAATAATTCTGTCACCCCATATCCCGGCCCACACCATCACTTTACCGGCACCTTGCATCTTCGTCGGACTCAGCCAGTTAGGGTTAGCATTACTCCAATAACGTATGTTTTGCCGATTAACCTCTCCATTGACGTAAAAATTTGCTTCATCAGTAAACAAGATCTTACAAACGCATATTCTTAGGGTATCTGAAACATAAAAACAAACGTTTAAATTTTCCTATGTATGGAAACTTACGACCCACCCTGTATATATATATATATATATATATATATATATATATATATATATATATATATCCTTGGGAGGTAATGAATAATTCGTGTTGACAGCGTTTCCATGGTTACGGTACCTTAAGGCTAACAATTTTTCATAATGTCTCTGACCTGTTAAGGAATTGTCTACTGTAGTTCTATTGACTTTATCGTATTTAATAAATTTTGTGTGCTAAAAATCTACATACAACGAAAACAAAGGAACCTAATATTAATATGTATCTGTATCTAATTAATACACGCATGTATTAATTAGATACCGTAAATAATTTAAATATGGATATTGTGTAATGTAAAAAGGTAAAATGAAAGTGTCTCTATTATACTATTTTCACTATTATTTTATTATTTACTATTGCCATTATTGTATAGTTAATGTGTATTTGTTTGGTCACTATTATTACCCAGTACATTGCTAAGTAGTAGAATTTCTATACTGATATAAGCTGTATTATATATATATATATATATATATATATATATATATATATATATATATATATATATATGATAGTGATAATGATAAATTCTTTATATATATATATATATATATATATATATATATATATATGATAATGATAAATTATATATATATATATATTATACAACACACGCGTGTTTATCCTATGCTTATAACAACTTAACACTGTTTATAACATTCCCTGTTCACAACATTCACAAGCTCGAATGCAGTTTGAGTCACTGGCAAATAGTAACAAAGTCTAAGGGTTTTACAACTCATGTTTCAGTAAGTGTTTAGTTGGCTTTTATGTTGCGTGGCAACTCGCTTAACAAAAGAGCAAACAGCCAATCAGCATTTCAGTATTCTGTGATGTCATCATGTTAAGTAATTTTACTTTCCTATTTTGAAAGACTTCGTCTGTTAAGGTTGGAAAAAGAACACCACCAAAGCAGAGTGTATTTACAACAATGTTTAAGTAATGCTATTTTGAATTCCTTTTTTTGGGGGGGGCCAAAGAATCTTTGGTGCTACTATAGCGTGATTCCTACCGGTGACTTCGATACTATAGGGTGATTCCTACCTGTTTTGGTTCGAAACTACAGTACTGTAGAGTGTGATTCCTATCCAAGGTATAAATGAAAATATAATAAATATAAAATGCTATTTATTATTCAATTTTATTTATTTAAAAAATAGTTTCGGTGCTACTATAGTATGTGGTCTACCTACGATTGGTTAGGTTTAGTCACGATATTTTCGTTAAAACTAACGAAAATAGCATGACTAAACCTAACCAATCGTCAAGGGCGATGGACATTGGAATGTAAACAAGCAATTAGTAAACAAGGTAAGAAGCTATAATTAAAAGGTAGACCGCCGAATCGAGGTAGGAATCACGTTATAGTAGCACCGAATCTTTCTTCAACAATATATATATATATATATATATATATATATATATATATTAGCCGAATTAATTAATTAATTAACCTTTTTAAACACTGTTTTATAATTTTTTTCCCTGCGGGTTTGTGTGATATATATATATATTTGGGTTTCAGTTATTATTAGTACACAAAAGGAAGTGCTTTTTCATTGTATCTTTTGAATGTTTTGCTTCCTTTATTATACTCGTATTAAAACTATTTTATAATTACTGATATAGTACAGCAATTACTGATAACAGTTCTTGCTAATAATAATTTTCTAAGAACGTTTGCATGCGTTCTTCTTCTGAGTGTTCTGATAATAATTTATAGCAAAAATGAAACAAATTGCTATGATTTATTTCACCAATTTGTTATGAAATGAAAAGTGAAAAACAGCCTATTATATATTCAGTATACTCTATATATTCAACTTATAATAAGAAGATTTAATCTATATATATAAGGACTACGTAGTGTACACGTTACAACACCACTTCCCGTAAGATTAGGGAAGTTAAACGGCCTTGGGTCTGTTCAGTTGTTTGATGGGGTGTCACACACACACACACGATATATATATATATATATATATAGGTACAGATGTATTTTGAAGTGTATTATGCGTGTGCATGGTTGGTTGGTTGTTTGGTTTCGAGTGAAACTGTGGAATGTTTTGATATACTGACTGCCGTTTTTAATTGCGATATTTCTCTGAGAAGTTTCAAGTGAATGCATTAGTGGTGAATTTATGAATTGCAAACTTCATTGAATAATTTGAAGAGTTTTTTTTTAAAGTTGGAGGTAATCCGGTTCATTAAATTTTTAGGATCACCTGAAGATCGGGCTCCCCAGCCTTCTTTAGTTAGCCTTATAAGGCTAACTAACGAAAATATCACGACTTAACCTAACCAATCGTTCGGTCAACTGTACGCCCTTGACAATTGGTTAGGTTAAGTCGTGACATTTTCGTTAGTTAGCCTTATAAAGCTAACTAACGAAGGCTGGGGGCCCTGATCTTCAGGTAATCCAATTTTTTATTTAAAATTCTACTCTATACATACGTTGACAAAAAACAATGACTACAGTAATTTGTGAAGTTAACTAGTGTGAAGTGTAAACTACGATTTGGAAGCAATATTTGTTAGGTTTTGTTTATAGGCTAGTTTAAATTACCTCACGCATTGGAATAAAAAATGACTAAGGCTTCATCGTTTAGGTGAGCTTACGAGTATATTTTGCTTTTGAAATTATGATTGATATTGATTTTAGGATGTATAGAGTTGATGTTTCAGGTTGACATTACTTTGCATTTTATAGTATTTATTGGTCAGGTTCATAACGTACGTTGCTATTTAGGAAAAGAAGGTTTATTTAAGGTTTGGTATATACAGGGTGTACATAAAGTCAGGATCTATTTTTGTGAAGCACTTGGAAATTATATGGAATTCAATCATAAAATGATAAAGTGGTAACATTTATTAAATAATTAAGAGTAGGATTCGACGTGACGCCCATCAGTATCCCTACACAGCTCAAATCGTTCCGTAGCATTTCTAAACACATTCTGGAGCATTTGCGGGGTTATGTTATCTGCAGCAGTTCGTATACGTAAGTTTTCAAGACTCGTAATCTTCGTCTGATAGACGTGCGATTTGATAAAGCCCCATGCAAAGAAATCTAAAGGGGTTAAATCTGGTGATCTCGTTGGCCAAGGTCTGTTGCTTCCGCGTCCGATCCAGCGATTTGGAAAACGTCCATTTAGATAATCCTGAACAATTTTGCATAGTGACAAGGAGCACCATCATGTTGATAGACGACGGGGATAGGATTGTTAGTACCGTCGTCTATCAACCATGATGTGCTCCTTGTCAACTATGCCAAAATTGTTCAGGTTATCTAAATGGACGTTTTCCAAATGGATCGGACGCGGAAGCAACAGACCTTGGCCAGCGAGATGACCAGATTAACCTTTAGATTTCTTTGCATGGGGCTGTATCGAGTCGCACGTCTATCAGACGAAGATTACGAGTCTTGAAAACTTACGTAAACGATACGAACTGCTGCAGATAACATAACCCCGCAAATGCTCCCAGATGTGTTTAGAAATGCTGCGAACGATTTGAGCTGTGCAGGGATACTGATGGGCGTCACGTCGATACTACTCTTAATTATTTAATAAATGTTACCACTTTATCATTTTATGATTGAATTCCATATAATTTCCAAGTGCTTCACAAAAATAGATCCTGACTTTATGTACACCCTGTATTTTAGGAAGAAATTTAAACTACGCAGGCACGGAAAGAAGTCCAAGATTAATCGGTTCTTCGCAAAGAGGTAAGGTTGTAATTAGTATGAATACAGTATGAATGAATTATCAATTTTATTACTGCAGTTTTGTGAATTAAAATAATTGATAGTTTTCATTATTTATTGTTTACATTTGTGAATTGGTTTGCATCATTTTAAGTTTATATTAAAATGGTTCTATGCTTCAATTTCAGATGCATGATTGTACTTCTTTTTGGATAATTTTAAGTTTTGAGGATACCATCGGATCAGTCAGGGTGAGTCTTATTTCCAAATTAGGTTACACTACGTTAGGTGGTCGTTTTAGGCTTGGTTAGTTATTTACTACTTCACTAAGTTTGTCCAATCAGGAGCTTTGTAAAAAGTTTTAAAACTTGATCTTTGTGAAACTTTATATATATATATAGGGTGTGCAAAAGTGGGTATATAGTTACCTATAAATAAAATAAGTAGCTGACTGTACACCTACTTCTACACACACGCACGCATACTTTACCGTCGGAAATTATAACTTTATTATAATTATTATTAAAAGTATTAAAACTATATTACAAATGATAAATGTCATTACTGGTTATAATCAAATGAGCAAATAAGTTGGTTTTATATTTATTTCGGACCACCTGAAGATCAGGTCCCCCAGCCTTCTTTAGTTAGCTTTATAAGGCTAACTAACGAAAATACAACGACCTAACCTAACCAATCGTCAAGGGCGTACAGTTGACCTAACGATTGGTTAGGTTAGGTCGTGATATTTTCGTTAGTTAGCCTTATAAGACTAATTAAAGAAGGCTGGGGCCCCTGGTCTTCAGGTGATCTAATTTAACTAGATATTTATGATAACAATATGTTAGGTTAATACACAAAGCCGAAATTAAAGCATAGACGTGTTTTAATTAATATAAATGCCAATTCCATTTTGATGGAATTAGCGTTTTATTTAATTTATTGATGAAACAATTTCTAATAACTGCCTCAAAAATGTCTACAAATTTGGTGACAACATTACGTTCATTGATTTTGTGATGGCATAATTGTCGGAATGTGTCTTCGTTTTTGCTATGATAGATATATACTGACAGCCTTTTGACATTCGTCCCGATTTTCCCTAATGTAGTGCGTATGAGAGGGAAATGTGCGCATAAGCAATTAATACATGCACCATCAAAATCTCATTTCCCAAATGAGCTGGGGTGAGAAAGGCACACATGCTCGGATATAAAATAATATAAAAGGTAAGGAAGAAGAGAAAAGTTAGAAACTAAAGCATACGCATTCATTCACACCGACATCCTGGTGAACCAACACTCTCAACCCCCAACCCCCCAGACGGTTAAATTCCACTCCTGCGGCGCTTCAGACAATTAATGCATGCCTGAAATAGCTCAATTTGTGTGGTAGTTTTGTTCCCATGCATGCATTAATCATATTAAGCAAATTAAACGTGTTTAACTGTAAATTCTTCTAACTAGCTAAATCGGATCGATGAAAGAAAGCCACCCCCAGCCTCCTTTTAGTTAGTTTTATAAGGCTAACTAACTAAAATATAACAACCTAACCTAACCAATCGTCAAGGGTGTACAGTTGACCTAACGACTGGTTAGATTAGGTCGTGATCTTTTCGTTAGTTAGCCTTATAAAGCTAACTAAAGAAGACTGGGGTGGTTTTCTTTCATTGATCCGCTAAATCTTTGAGACTAAAAGCAAGATAACCTAGGCACAAACTAGATCAGACCAGGCCTATCTTAGTAGGTAATAGTTCTAGGCTAAGTTATAAGTATTCGGGTCTTGGTAGCCCACATTTTTATACTTCATTTCAAATTATTTAACCCATCACTCTTCTGCTTCCTATTTATTGCCAGTTTCGATTCTTTTAATTTATAACCTTAATTATGTGATTAAGTTCCGAACAATTCATGCTGAAAAGATATTTTGAACGCTAACATGCCTTTAAATAATAGTTGAAGCTCAGAATTTAAAAATTATATAACTACACACACACATATATATATATATTATACAGGGTGTCCCGTAAGTCTGGACCCATAGGGAAAAATAATAAAATTACAAAATAGTCCAAAAATTTATTACATAATCTGTTCAAAGTGTCCGCCGTTGTGTCGCACACATAGTTGAAGACGTAATCTCCACTGCGACAGCACTTTCTGAATCACAGTCGCAGAAATTTCTTGACACGCCTCCACAATGCGTGCTTTAAGGTGGAAAATGTTCTGAAGTTTGACCTCGTACACTTTGGCTTTCAAGTGGTCCCACAAATAAAACTCCAGCGGAGTAAGATCATAATAAAAAAATAATAAAATAATAATAAAAATAATAAAAAAATATATTATAAATAAATTTTTGGACTATTTTGTAATTTTATTATTTTTCCCTATGGGTCCAGACTTACGGGACACCCTGTATATTATATATATATATATATATATATATATATATATATATATATATATATATAATTATGCGGGTTGCTTCTACAGAGCTTCAATTTAATATTTAGGAGAAATCCAATGACAAGGAGAAATGTAAATGCCATGAAAAGTCTTCTTTATTGCGCAACGTTTCGAGCAATACGCTCATCTTCAGGCTGTTTAATAACAATGTGAAATTAAAATCAATATTGAATGAAAAACAAACAGAAATTTCTATAACCTATTCGTAAAGACAAATTTTAAAAGACTGAGAAAAGAGGGTTAAGTTCTAAGTTATACAGATTTACATATAAAAATTAAGAAGTTATTTTTAAATACATGTAGTAAATGTGAAATTAATACACTGGAAAAATTACCAATAGTACACTGGAACAATGGAGCTATCTACCTTACACAGCAGTATCCGAGGCCGACTAATTTGAGCAGAGGAAACGGGAACGAAGGATGGCGAGGGAGATAGGGGAAGGAGGGATTATAAGGAATTGGGGAAGGAGGAGGGATCATAGCAAATTGAGAGGGACGGACGATGAGTCAACATTCAGACTAGGGGACAATGCTTTAATGAAAAGGGATTCTAAAATTCTTAGTGAGTTGGGACAAGTATTACAACCAAGAATTTTAAAATTGTCTAAAGTGACATCAATTTTGCATTTGATGCTATGTTCACGAATGCTCGAGGCTTCCTTAGTTTTTAAAATTTTACCTGTTCGGCCACTTATTCCCATATGCGAATAAAATCTAGCCCTGAGAGAGCGAACAGTGCTGCCGATGTAATTCCCAAGGAGACACCTGGGGCAGGTAAATAAATATACAACACCGCTACGCAACGAGTCAGGGGTTCGATCCTTCGCTGAGAAAAAGCTACCTAAAGACGTTTTATTAATAAATATGATGCGGAAATCAGTATGATAAAAAAATTTCCTTAACAATTTTGTAAATTTAAGCTTAAATTCCTTATTCAAGGGACCCATTTCAGGTACCAAGAAATATTTTATATCCTTCGGCACTGTAATACATGGAAGTTGAGGGCTATAAACATTATTTAAGAAGGATCTAATTAGTTTGTCTACATATTGCACAGGAAAACTATTATTAGTAAAGTATGATCTTAGATTATTAAATTCATCATTAAGTAAGGTAAAATTAGAGGTCAAATTATATCCTCTGAACAGGAGAGTTTTAATACAAGACATCTTATAGTTGAAATCAGTAAAACTAAAAAAATTCATGCCCAAACCAGTGAAAGTGGGTTTCCTATAAACTGAACATAGCATCAAATGCAAAATTGATGTCACTTTAGACAATTTTAAAATTCTTGGTTGTAATACTGAACATAGCATCAAATGCAAAATTGATGTCACTTTAGACAATTTTAAAATTCTTGGTTGTAATACTTGTCCCAACTCACTAAGAATTTTAGAATCCCTTTTCATTAAAGCATTGTCCCCTAGTCTGAATGTTGACTCATCGTCCGTCCCTCTCAATTTGCTATGATCCCTCCTCCTTCCCCAATTCCTTATAATCCCTCCTTCCCCTATCTCCCTCGCCATCCTTCGTTCCCGTTTCCTCTGCTCAAATTAGTCGGCCTCGGATACTGCTGTGTAAGGTAGATAGCTCCATTGTTCCAGTGTACTATTGGTAATTTTTCCAGTGTATTAATTTCACATTTACTACATGTATTTAAAAATAACTTCTTAATTTTTATATGTAAATCTGTATAACTTAGAACTTAACCCTCTTTTCTCAGTCTTTTAAAATTTGTCTTTACGAATAGGTTATAGAAATTTCTGTTTGTTTTTCATTCAATATTGATTTTAATTTCACATTGTTATTAAACAGCCTGAAGATGAGCGTATTGCTCGAAACGTTGCGCAATAAAGAAGACTTTTCATGGCATTTACATTTCTCCTTGTCATTGGATTTCTCCTAAATATATATATATATATGTGTGTGTGTGTGTGTGTGTGTGACTCCATAATTCTTAGATCTGTTTCATTATGCGCAGTTCTTTAGGGTAAGATAGGTTCCTTTCGCTTTAAATCTTTTTGAAACCAGGAAAAACTTTTCACAAACCTCTCGATTTCGGTTCATGGATGGCAATAAGAATGAGGGAAGCGAGAAGTAGCCCTTGTATATACAGGGTGTTTATAAAGTCCCTATCTATTTCAGTGAAAACGTAGCAAAAAAGGGTCAAATTCAATAACAATATAATAGAAGGCATACATTTAATGAATACTTAAGCATATGATTCTACATGAGCACCATCAGTATTTCTACGGAGTTCGAATCTGTCAGCAGCATTGCGGAACACATTTTGGAGCATGACGGGGGTTATTTTTGTAACTGCTGTTATGATACGAGCACGTAAATCTTGCAGATCTGTAACCCTCGTTTGATAGACGTTTGATTTGATAAAGCCCCATGCAAAGAAATCCAAGGGCGTTAGGTCAGGAGATCGAGCCGCCCAGGGCCTGTTGCCTCCACGTCCGATCCACCGATTTAGAAATCGTTCATTTAGGTACTCCCGAACAATGTTTGCGTGATGACAAGGTGTTCCATCTTGTTGAAAGACGACGGTGTTTAAAATGCCATCTGAATAAAGCTGGGACATTTAGTGCTCGTATCGTAACAGCAGTTACGAAAATAACCCCTGTCATGCTCCAAAATGTGTTCCGCAATGCTGCTGACAGATTCGAACTCTGTAGAGATACTGATGGTGCTCATGTAGAATCATATGCTTAAGTATTCATTAAATGTATGCCTTCTATTATATTGTTATTGAATTTTACCCTTTTTGCTAAGTTTTCACTGAAATAGGGACTTCATAAACACCCTGTATACTACCATTATTATTATAATAATAATAATACTTTTTTCTGTTCAAAACTAGGCATATGAATAAGGGTATAGAATTCCCTTTTGCTTTCTACAATAAAATCCTCCCCCAACGTCAGAAGGAATTCTTAATGAAGAGAAGACATTCCTTTTGCCAAATTAAAAATGGCGGACAAATTGACCTATTCCACATTATGGAGAGGGGAACGAGTAGGCGGACTACATCTTTATACAGATGACTGAGATAAAGTAGCTCTTGAAGCGAAATTGTATTTGGCTGTAATTAGTTATCATTATATGGATAAACACCAAATTTGGGTGACTGTATATATGGTATTTGTATTGAAGTTCGACGCTATACTGAGAAAACGTTTTCATTTTTGTAAAAAAGTCTGGTGAAATCCATACTCAAAAACGTGCAACTCTTGAAAGATAACACTCCACTTTAAATTGATCTGGTAATTATAGTTCTGTTAAGAATCCGCCGAATAAAATATGCCACAACGTAATGAAATATGGCCACGAGCAACCATACCATCTATTTTTTTAACTGTATTGTGAAGGGCATATTGAATATTTAACGCTGAATATAGAGCATTATTGTCGAACCAGAAATAGCACCGAGGATTTCGTGTTTGGTGTTCTGTATACTAATTACTGTTATGCGTTACTCCTGCATTATATAGGAGGAGATTGTAGACACAATCAACTTGTCACTGTTCTCCTTAGCTGATCTTCTACAGTGACTCATCTTGCTCTCAAACACGGTTCTTGCTCTATTCCTCGCTACTCGTACATTCATTTTACATACTATACAATCTTTCAAAAATTAAAACAAACTTATTTTGGCGCTCTTCTCCTATGTGTGGAGAGGATGGGGGCGTTTTTCGGGCGTTCGGCCTTGCCCCTCCTTCCAACATAAAAACATTGCAATTTTGTCAGTAATCTTGACGGAACTTAACGCGTAACTTTACTAAACGTAATTTTACTGTATGAAGTTGCCGTAATTTTCTTATCAGTAACTTTCCTGTAATTTTTACACTTGTAACTTTCTCGAAACGAGCGTGCTTCAAATAAGCGATAATTTCGAAGGAAAACTGAAACTTACAAAGCGATAAATAAGATATTTATTATATAATAATTATACACAACAACTATATCTTAACAAAATAAAAATAATAATGATTAAAAATATAATAAAAAGGAAAGGAAATTATATAGGCCCAATAAAAAGTAACTGACAACCATCAACAATGAAGAATAAATCGTAGAAACTTACCTTACAACCTCACAAGAGTTCCGTGTGGTGATTTCTCACGGAGAATTGCCATGCTTGACTGGTTACGAGGGCAGGAGGAGATCGGAGACAAATTCCCTCCTTCTCAAAATTCTGCAAATGAGACGTGATGCTGCAGAGGGGTCCTGAACTGTCGTTCGAAACTCATATATATATATATATATATGTGCGTGCGTGTTGTGTTAAAACATACGTAGACACTCGCTGTTCCTACTTATTTAAACGTGTTCAAGGGAGCTGCATTGTGGCCACGCTGCTGCAGTGCTTCATGTTATATAACCGAGGTTAAGTGACACTGGATCTAATCAATCGTTGAATGGTGAGCGTTCTCTGCATTTATATGATGTAGCGAGCGTCCTGTAGATGCTTCGGATCTCGCGTAAAGCTGTGGGTCGCTTCCTTCACGTGACTTTTACCGTTACGAAGGACAGGGGCGGATCCCGACCGATCTGACCGATGCACATGCATCGGTCAGATCGGTCTGGATCCACCCCTGAAGGAGGTTAGAACAACCCAAAACATTATCATCATTAAGACGTTCAAGGCCACATCTGAACATTTTTAGAGATTTAACAAGTTAAATATAGCGTATGTTGCCATATATCCTACATATGACTTGCATATAAGAGGAAAATCCAAACTAGGAACTTTATTTATGAAATGGGGAGTAATTCTCGGGAAGAAAACCTTAGAAATTATCTAAAAAAGTTTGTATTACGGTACATACCGATAGCGCAATATATCATATATGATGTATAACCTTGGTTGGTTTTTCTTCCGCCCGAATTGTTCATTCTGATGAAGGTCAAGCTTGTCACTCCATCTTAGACCTACAGTTTAACGTGGAATCCGAACCACACCCCACCAGCAGCCCAGCGTCTTAACCACTAGAATACCCAGGGTACCCATTTATCTACCAACCAATTTTTATTGTGTGGAAGGATGAACAGCTGGGTTTTGCTGCGCGCCGCCTGCCGTCACTGGGTCCCGATCCCGGGTCCGATGGATTCGTAGTCAGCGACACCGAGGCGCATAACTGATCATTGTGAATATACTTCCGGGATAAATACAATGAACCCGATTTTTTTGTAGTTTTTGTACTAAATATATTTTTTTTATTATTTTCTGTGAATTAGGGTGCCACATAAAATCTTTGTGTGTGTCACCCTGTGGCACGCGTTCCTCGGGTTGGTGACCCCTGAGTTAGAACGTAGCATACTTTCCTCTATTCTTATCTCCACGATCATTTTCATTCCATATCTTAACCAAACATCTTCATCTTTTATACGATCAAGCAATTGCTCTCACTTTTAATAGTGAACTATCATGCCAGATAAGCATCTCTCATCCATACATCGGTGTTGGTGCCAATTAGCCAATTAGGGTTCAACAAGCGAGATCCCGGAATTCCAGGGGTGAATTGGTGAACTTATTTCCCAGGAAATTCATCACCAATCCCGGGAAATCCCCGTTGTAATTTTCAAAGCTAAAATTTATTAATATGAAATACAAATAATTTTCGTACAGTTATTTTATAGTGTTGAATTTGAACTGGTTGAGACAGTGGATGTGGTTATTGAAAAAGCTGTTAAGAAAGAACAACCGGAAGTTTGCCCGAAGTACGACGTAAAAAATACTGGTAAAGAACTGAATATATTTGAAGCGACTAAATGCACATCTAATCTAAACCTGCTGTTGGATGCTCTCTCAACTTTCCAACTTTGGTTGAAGCAGAGAGAACCTTCTCTGCCGCAGGTCTTTTCGTTACCAAATTACGAACATTGCCGAGTGATCACAGTGTGGATCATTTGTGTTTCTTGAAAAATTATTTCCTGCGATATTCAAGATTTATACCAAATCCCTGCTATGTTATTATTATCCGGGATTGCGCGAGTTTGAATCCCGGTGTACCGCGATTGAGACGAACTGGGAAATTGATGAACCTTAGCGCCAATACAGCTTCATGTAAAAACCTCTTGCAGCATCAACAGTACATTCAAATACTTCTTTCCGAGAAGGGTTTTTATCACCCGAATAACTTGTTTGCTTTCTTCATTCAACTATCACCTTCCAATGAAATGTCATACTTCTCTTAAATTTTATTGTTGGTAGTGATTTTCCATTTCACATTACACATTCTACAAGGATTATAGGGTCAGTGGTGTAGTGCTGTGGGAACGCGTGGGAACGGCGTTCCCTTACTTTTTTTGGTAGACGGAACGGCGTTCCCTCACTATTTCAAATAAATCCGAACTTACAAATCTCTAACGTCATGAAATTTTAATTTCCACCCCTAGAAGAAATATGAGAAAGAATCATTAACTGCTTCATTTCTTTTAGCTTCGACTGAGGCAATGCTAGCCTATAAAGATCTGGTGAAACAGTCACGACGGCGTACCAGTTGTTAACTTTTTTTTTAGTTAATCATTCCAGTTGTTAGCTATTTTTATTGATCGTACTGGATGTCGTATATCTAATGGCACTGGAAATACTGCATCTTCAACCTTGGAATATATCCTAATATCCAGTGCATATGACCTCAAAATATCCCTGAAATTGGTCAGATTTCAAAAGATTTCCCGGGGGGCTTACAGTGCCCCCGGACCCCCAGCTGTATGGGCTCGCCGCGCTCGCCATTGTCCCCCCCGAATCTGAGTAACACTTTCAAAATGCGTTCCCTCACTTCTTTATTTAGCACTACACCACTGATTATAGCTGTAAATAATAATGTGTATTCGAGATCTCGTATGCAATAATGCAATTATGCTTTTAGAAATTTACAATAGTTACTCAATTAATCCGTTTTTCAACAAAGAAAATTTAATTTCTGGGCAACCTAAATAAAAAATAAATTACGGTTTTTAAAATTTGAAAATTATAATTATTATATACAGGGTGTCCCAGAATTAACTATCTATTTCAATGAAATCTGACAATTTTTTAAAAACACACTTTTATTTGTTTATCATGTTTAATATGTGTTAAAAATGTATAAATTTCTAAATTTTTTTCATAATTTTATTTTCATAAATTTTTCATTTTCTGGTCCAATGAAAGACCGTCTGAAGTCATAAAATGGCAAAGAGACTCTCCAAAAGTTAACGTGTGGCTTGGAATGACCAAATCCAAAATTTATGGCCCATTCTTCTTTGCGGAAGCAACTGTTACAGGTACCGTCTACCTTGATATGCTTCAGCAGTTTCTCGAACCACAGCTTCTTGATGATGGCATTCTTGATGATGTTGTGTTTCAACAAGAAGCATTGATCTTTTGGCGATAAACCTTTGTTTTTATGAAACCCCATGCAAAGAAATCCAGGGGTGTCAAATCCGGAGAACGCGGAGGCCAAGGTCGAGGTCCTCCACGTCCAATCCACCGATTCGGAAGGCGTCTGTTGAGGTATTCTCGAACAATTAGAGCATAATGACATGGTGCTCCATCTTGTTGAAACACAACATTATCAAGAATGCTATCATCAAGAAGCTGTGGTTCGAGAAACTGCTGAAGCATATCAAGGTAGACGGTACCTGTTACAGTTGCTTCCGCAAAGAAGAATGGGCCATAAATTTTGGATTTGGTCATTCCAAGCCACACGTTAACTTTTGGAGAGTCTCTTTGCCATTCTATGACTTCAGACGGTCTTTCATTGGACCAGATAATGAAAATTAAAAATAAAATTATGAAAAAATTTAGAAATTTATACATTTTAACACATATTAAACATGATAAACATAAATAAAAGTGTGTTTTTAAAAAATTTGTCCGATTTCATTGAAATAGATAGTTAATTCTGGGACACCCTGTATTATTATTACTTATTATTATTATTATATATTATTATTGTTAGTAGTAAATATTCTTCCCGAATACATTAATTTGAATTTTGAAGTTTTGAAGTTTACTGTATATTATGCTATATATTCAGTCTATATTATTACTGTATTGCCAATTACTGATTAATTTGGAGGAAGAAGATGAAAATGCAATTCATTGTTGTATTTGTCGCAAACAGAAATGTTCATAAAAATTATTAATTCTTAAAAATTCAGAAAGTCATTTTTTCACCGTTATTGAAAATGAAATTCTAGTTGGAGTAGGAGACCTTCTAACTCCTGGAAGCCACCCACAAAGGCTGTGTCTTCCGGAGGAGCTTCCGACCGAAACTCCATTAAATTCTAGTGGTGTGACTGATTTTTGTACGTGTTCCACACGTGCCCTTTGTCACAATACCGCTTCCTGTTGATCAACGAAGTTAGGCGACATTCGGTCAGGAGAGTAGTTGGATGGGAGACCGTCCTCTGTATCCAGCTTATGAGCGACCGTGGTTCGGATCGCACGTAAATTTGTAGGTCCTCTCGGTCATATGACCTTAGGTGTTGCGAAGGAAGTTAAACCCCATCAAACAGTGTTACACACACACACATATATATATACAGTATATATATATATATATATACATATATGGGCTACGTCGTGGCCGATGTCGTAACACCGCTTCCCGGAGATCAACGAAGTTAAGCGACATTGGGTCTGGGTAGTAGTTGGATGGGAGACCGTCCTCTGCGCCCAGATTATGTAGCGACCGTGGTTCGGATCCCACGTAAAACTGTAGGTCCCCTCCGTCATATGACGTTAGATGTTGCGAAGGAGGTTAAACAACCCCAATTAAAAAAAAAATATATATATATAATGTACACGAACGCCCGCTGCACCTTACACAGCTAAAGCCCCCGAAAAACAACGTATTTGGGTGCTGAGAGGTTTTCCATTAATGTGCATACTAAATTTGGTGCAGATTACCCTAGCCGTTTAGGGGGCCTCCTCCCAGTCCTCCCTCCACAGAGGACGACTTGGAAGAGCAGATATTTTTTCTTATGCAAGAAGTTGGGACCAAGGGCGAATGCTCGCAAAAACCTCCTACCATAGAAAGAGAAAAAAAAACACTCGAAATCAAAGTCCAAAGTTTTCGAGATGTTTGGACACTGTGTTTGTTTGAAAGATTGGAAGTCAGGGACAAGGGGAAAGGTTGATTAAGGAAAATTGTTCCAGAGTTGATTGGTTGAGTAGATGAAAAATTTAAAATACCGATTAACCCTGCGTTAGGGAGTTGTACAAAAAAGGGATGAAAATGCGTCGAAAGTCAAGTCTGGTACTGTAAGCAGGGGCAGATTAACGCAAGGGCCAAGTGGGACATGGCCCATGGCCCCGCGCTTTAAACGATGAAATGAAAAACCTATTCATCGACTAGGCATGAATTCTCGTAATTATATATAAAAAAAAAATTTGAGCGAATTCGAGATAGCTTTTATGTGTCTTCTGGAACACTATACTGGAGCGCTTTAACAAGACTAGTAGTAATTTGCAGAAGGTCGAAACTGGCCTCATAACCTGTGTATGGCTGTATGATGGGCTTGAGTCATTTATCTTTGGCCTTTGGGAGGACTTTGAGCTATTCAAAAATAAAGCAAAAAAGTTGATCACCACCACAGCTATCGCGCCGAATATCAAAGACACACAAAAAGAAGCAATCTTTTGATAAAACGGAAACTGAAGATGTTCGCCTATCTCCACAAGATCAGTCTCGAGGTGCGACTTTCCTAGTGATTCTCGATGCGCTACGCACCTAGTTACGCCGTCAAAAAATCATACAACAGCCTGCAGGAAAGGTTTGGTGTGCTGTTCGCATTTCAAAAGATGCCAGATTCTTGGATTCGCCAGTCGGCAGATAAACTGCAGAGACATTATTCTTCAGACATCGATGAGACGCTCAGTGAGGAATTTGTTCATTTTGCGGGATATATGAGAAATGCATCCGAATCGAGCAAATCCCTCAATTGTCTGATATATATCATAAAATATGGAATATCACAAGCATTCCCAAATATTGAGATCGCATTGCGAATTTATCTGACTCTTTCAGTCGCCAACACAGAAGGAGAACGATCTCTTACTGTTTTGAAGAGAGTAAAACATCAGATGAGATCAACATTGACGCAGGAGAGATTGTGATTTATCACTGCTAACACTAAAAAATTATTTGACAAGCACAATAGATTTTCAGGAAATTGTAGATGAATTTGCTAGCGCAAAACCGAGGAAGAAGCCAATGTAAGTTTGTGACTACAGCTATTGTTGTCTGTTGATGTGTAGTCGGACTTCACTAATTATCTGGTCATTCTCAGCTGTTTGTACATTCTGCGTAGCAGGCAAGTGCGTATAACATTGTTTTAAATCGTTATATATGACTGGAATTTATGAAATTCAGTTTTTTGTCCTTATATGACAATTTGTATATGGATTTTTTCTCACCTTATAATGAAATGTGTTTATTTTGTTATGTTATTATCATTGAAGTTTTTATAAGACTAACTCCAGTTTTAAATTCGATTTCTGATTTAATGGTGATTATGGTCAGGTCATCGATAAATCTTTGGTGTCATGGGGCCCCGCGGGGAACATTGGCCAAGGGCCTCGCGATATCTTGATCCACTCCTGACTGCAAGCTCTCCTTAAAGGAAGAGGCATTCAGTTAGAGAGTTCAGAAGAGTAGTGTGTCCGTTATAATAGCGATAGTAGAGAGAGAGAGAGAGTTACAAGGAGTTACAAGGAAAAGAAGTACCTCAAAAGGCCTTGTGTCCCATACCGAGGAGGTACCAATGGCAACGGGTGCCACGGAAAATTTTCTACACCCTCAAATAGTGTGCAAGATTTGACCTAACCTTTTCTTGAAGTGATCCACAGAGGAACCATTCACAACTTCTGAAGGTAACCTGTTCCACGTGTCACAGATCTTATACGTAAAGTAATTCCCACACACACTAGTCCTAAACCGTTTCAAATCCAACGTCCAACTATTGTTGCGAATTGGGTTATCATTTAAACTAAACATGCTTCTAAAATCGACATCGTTGAACCCGCGTAAAAGCTTGAAAACCTCGATCAGTTGACCGCGCAGCCTCCGAGTTTTCAGCGAAAACAAGTTCAGGGCGCGTAAGCGTCGATTGTAGCCCATATGCCTAACGGAAGGGATTAACTTCGTGGCCCTCCCCTGCACTCTCTCCAGCCTCTCAATATCTTTCCTGAGGGTGGGCGACCATAACTGCACAGCATACTCTAGGTGCGGCCGAACCAGGGAATTGTACAGAGAGAGCACAGTCTCCTTGTTCCGAAACTGAAATTGCCTCCTGATATAACCCAACAGCTTCTGGGCTTTCTTTTCCACCTCTACGCACTGTTTCGTAAACTTAAGGTCGCTGCTAATTAGCACACCAAAGTCCTTTTCCAAATCAGTGGCCTCTATATTACTCCCCAACATTGAGTAGTCCGACTTGGGATTGGCGTAGCCAATGTGCATCACCTTGCATTTACCCAAGTTAAACGGCATTTGCCATTTTTCGGACCACTCTCCTATCCTACCTAGGTCCGCACGCAGTTGCTCGATCGCTTCGAGCGCCCCAACATTGGCCCCCAAGCTTCGTGTCATCAGCGAATTTGGCGATCCGACTGACGATGCCACCGTCGATAGGAGTAAAACTAGGGTACCTTGAGTTCCTCAGGCATAGGACCTATGTCCCCTATCGGGGAACGACGGGTTTCTCCCCCTCAGCATAGATTTCGAAGCAATTTACGAAGGGGTCCGGGGCTCAGGAGATCCCCCATCCCCTACAATGTGGGAGGTGTTCTTTTCGGTCACATGATTGACCAGTGCACTGCGTCGATTAGCTGATCATTCCATTTCTAGGGCTAAGAGTCGGGGGAATCTTCTCCTCCCAAGCCATAAGCCTAATGATAGGCTGTATTGGGTTCCCGGAGTCAAGGGGACCCGATAAGTCTTTCGGGGTACGACAACACGTGAAAACCGTACCTTGCACCACGTCGGTTAGCCTATGATTCCATGAATTTGTAAGGCTAGGAATCGGGGGAAATCTAATCTAATCTTCTCCCCAGAGCCATAGGCCTAATGGATAGGCCTCGTATTGGTGTTCCCGGAGTGATGGGATCGCCGATGAGTCTAAACGTGTGCCGGGGACAACCTGGAGAATTTTGCGAATGGAGCTAGTAGCCGCGCAAAGTAGCCTCTGTAGCCGTTCAATTAATTCTCGGTCCACATCCCCGGGTACCTATCGAAGTTTGACCGTGGCTGAAAGCACCTATGAAATGGTAGATAGATTTTTTTGGTCAGGTGATTGACGACTGCACTGCGGCGATTAGCCGATGATTCCATTTATAGGGCTAGGAGTCGGGGGGAATCTTCTCCTCCCAAGCCATAAGCCTATGGATAGGCTGTATTGGGTTCCCGGAGTCAAGGGGACCCGATAAGTCTTTCGGGGTACGACAACACGTGAAAACCGTACCTTGCACCACGTCGGTTAGCCTATGATTCCATGAATTTGTAAGGCTAGGAAGCGGGGAGAAATCTTATCTAATCTTCTCCCCAGAGCCATAGGCCTAATGGATAGGCCTCGTATTGGGTTCCCGGAGTAATGGGATCGCCGATGAGTCTAAACGTGTGCCGGGGACAACCTGGAGAATTTTGCGAATGGAGCTAGTAGCCGCGCAAAGTAGCCTCTGTAGCCGTTCAATTAGTTCTCGGTCCACGTCCCCGGTACCTATCGAAGTTTGACCGTGGCTGAAAGCACCTATGAAAAGGTAGGGCCGGGGTGATCCCAGCCCGGCCGCAGACCCCTCTATAAACCACTCGTTGACTTATAAGTAGCGCGTCATAGGGCCTATGACTTCGGCCAAAATTTTCCATCAATCGCGCGCCCTACGCCTCGGCTCGTCGGAGCAACTGTCTCCCCGGTGCCTATGGCGGCCCATAGGGCTAGCGATCAGCAATAAGTAGAAGATGGAAGGTCGCAGATTGGGCTCTAAAGGCGCCCGAAATCTTGTGAGTTTCAACAGGCAGGTAACATCTTGCAAGGGGTGAGATCGTGAGTTTTAGTCCCTGCCCTCTCACGGAATCTACCGGTTGAATTAATTCCCGTAGCAATGTGATGTAGGATGCTGCCTAATCGAAATTCTCACAACTTGCCCAATGGGTGTTGTAGACCGTCGATATCATTTTGTAAATGATAAACAACAGTGGCCCCAAAACGGAACCCTGAGGAACCCCACTAGTGACCGAGGCCCAACCCGAACTAACCCCTTTAATTACAACACACTGCCGCCTATTCTTCAGCCAGTTTTCAATCCACCTACCTACTGTACTTCCCCACCGATACCCAGCGCGTGGACTTTCGCCATTAGCCGGCGGTGAGGTACCTTATTAAAGGCTTTTTGAAAGTCGAGATAAAGTATATCAATCGCCCTACTCTTATCATATTCACTCAACATGACGTGGAAAAACTCGAGAGAGAGAATTGATGAGACGAAAAAACTTTGCGTCTCCATACAAGAGCGGACAAGACCCCTGTACATAGACAGCAACTGAGTTGGGGTGAAGAAACTGCGGAGCCAGTACAGCACACCCGACCTCTTAGAAGCTGTTTTAGAAAGAGAGTATATATGATCTTTCCAAGAAAGATCACGAGAAAAGGAAACGCCAAGAATGTTAAGAGGAAGGATTCAGTTGTGTATTGCTGAAGGTAAGGGGACAGTCGTGTGAAAGATTGTGACGAGTAGACAGAAGAAGGAACTGGGTTTTTGAGGCATTGAAAGCCACGTTTTTTCTGCCGCAATCAGAGATAGTGGAAAGATTAGAGATTAGGTGCATCATAGCCGTCTCACGCGAAGCAAGGAGTGACTGTTGAGAGGGACGCCTTGTGAAGTGAAGCGTAGACTCATCGGCAAAGGAGTGGATAGGATATGAAGTGCGACTTCAAAGATCATTAATAAATAAAAGAAAGAATGGGTAAGGGACAGAACCCTGAATTTCCTATAAAAGTTTAGGAGACCTAAATAAGCTTGTAACTGTGTGATGTTTTGTGGAGGTGGTGCATTTTTTATTGCTTCTAGTTTATCCACCGTTGGATGAATGCCTGAGGCATCTATGTGGAACCCTAAATATGAAACCTCGTTAGTGACCCACGAACACTTTTCTTTCTTTAGCTTAAGTCCGACATCCCGGAGTCTTTTTAGAACTGTGGTTAATCTAGTTAGGTGTTCTTTATTGGACGAACCTGAAATGAGGACATCATCTAGAAAACAAAGTAACCCCGGAATGTGACCTAGAACTTGGTCCATTGTCCTCTGAAAAATACTCGGAGCCGATGCTATTCCATAGCATAGCCTATTGTACTTATATAGGCCTCGGTGCGTATTTATGATAGTTAGTTCTTTAGAATTTTCATCTAAACTTAGTTGAGCATAGGCTTGGGACATATCTAGTTTTGTGAAATATTTACCCCCAGCAAGAGAGCTAAATAATTTATCAGGCTTGGGTATAGGGTAGCAATCTAGAAGGACTGCTCTATTTGCTGTTAAACGGTAATCCCCACATAACCGCACGGACTCGTCAGGTTTTAGTACAGGAACTACTGGGGCAGCCCACTTAGCGTGTGTGACTGGTTCGATAATTTTATCTTTGAGCAGCCTGTCAATTTCTAAATCTACCTTCTCCCGCAGTGCATGCGCAATTGAACGAGCCTTACAAAATTTCGGAGTTACATTAGGGTCTACTTCTATACAGACCTGATGGCCGTTTAGGTTGCCTATTTCAGGCCCAAAAACAGAAGAAAACTCCTTTAACAATGAGTCTATGTCAGACGGATATGAGAGTGTATGCACAATTGCACATCTGCCTGACCCTTTGGCAAAAGTTTGTCAATAGGCATTTTCAAAGCATCAGTCCAATCACGGCCTAGTAGAGTAGGCCCTTGCTCAGGGCCGTTTCCTGGCATAAGCAGACTAAGCGGCCGCTTAGGGCCCCGCTGCTACTAAGGGGCCCTAGACAGGCTCCCAGGTCATAGCGCAGTGGGCAAGAATAGGAATATAGCTGAAGTTATTATTAATATTATTGTTATTATTATCATTATTATTATTATTATTATTGTCATATTAATTGAAGTTTTTGTTTGAGACAAATGTGATAAAACGGAGACAAACGAAACGTTTTGGTCGTTATGTGTAAATAACTATTGTGAGATCTTATTTCTATATTATTTAACTTTATTCTTACTATATGCTTATACTTTCATAAATGCTTAATTTTTCTAGTATTGTAAAACATTATTTCACTAATTTACTAATTATTAAGAGATTTTGTAACACTTTAAAACCTAGGATTATTTTCGTTATGTTTTCAAGTTTATTAATTCTTTTCTCATCTTTTTCAGATAATGTGAATTTTGTTGGTTAAAACCTAAATGGTCTGATTATTTGAATGTATTTGATTAACGTTACAATTATAACAATCATTATTATTAATAATAATAATAATAATAATAATATCTATTATTATTATTATTATTATTTAGCAGATTAGTTGTGGTTAACTAGTTGTGACTTCGTGCATCTTTAAAAATGAAACGACATTATCCATCAGGAGCTGAAAAACGGAAAAAGAAAAAATAGAGAAGTTTTCCAGTAGCACTTGTATATTCTTATGATTACAGTTCAGGCAACTAGGTTAGATAGACCATCAAGCTAGGCAAGTGCTCAGGAATCGTGTAGAGCAAGCTAGTTTCTGTGATATTTATAATATTGCGAAATGTGAAATTTAATGGATCACATCACCTCAAATTCTGTTCACACAGATCAATTATCAAACAAGATTTCACATTCCCTAAAAGAGAGGACGGTAGAAGCGTTCATCACCATTACGTGTACAGAACATTAATTAATGGGGAAAAAATAAAGCGAAGCTGGCTGATGTACTCTAGAAGGAATGATGCTCTTTATTGCTTCTGCTGCAAGTTGTTTTCAAGGAAGTCGTACAAACTAATTACGGATGGACTTTCAGACTGGATAAACGTTGGTTCGCTTCTGAAAGGCCATGAAAATAGTTCAGAACATGCAGATGACATGGCAACATGGAAGGATCTGGAACTGTGGCTAAAAACTGGGAGGACCATTGACCAAACTGAAATGTCATTAATGGAGGTAGAGCGAAGATGCTGGCGAGATGTTCTCACACGTCTTGTAAGTATAATCCAATCACTGGCAGAGAGAAACCTTGCTTTCAGGGGGTCTTCCTCTACATTGTACAATCGAGACAATGGCAACTTCTTGAAGGAGGTTGAGCTGCTTGCCAAATTTGATCCAGTGATGAAACAACACATCAGCAGAGTCGAAAGTGGCCAATATAGTCATTCAAGTTACCTAGGAAACATCATTCAAAATGAGTTCATTGGGTCCATTAGTGGGAAGATCTTGGATGCCATTGTTGCAGAAATAAAACAAGCTAAATATTACTCACTCATTTTAGACTGCACTCCAGACATAAGCCACCAAGAACAGATGTCGATTATTATCAGAACTGTTAAAATGGGTGAAGTACCAGAAATAAAAGAATACTTCTTGGGCTTTCTTGAGGCTTCAGAAAGTACAGGCCTGGGTTTATCAGTTCTGATTCTGAAGAGACTAGATGAACTGAATATTCACTTTGATGACTGCAGAGGACAGTCATATGACAACGGAGCGAACATGAAGGGCAAGAACAAAGGTGTTCAGGCAAGGTTATTAGAGAAGAACTGTCGTGCACTCTATGTTCCATGTGGGG
Organism: Bathynomus jamesi; assembly: GCA_023014485.1. Classification (NCBI taxonomy): domain Eukaryota; kingdom Metazoa; phylum Arthropoda; class Malacostraca; order Isopoda; family Cirolanidae; genus Bathynomus; species Bathynomus jamesi. Next base: position 85,742 of record JAJOZX010010010.1, on the reverse strand, counting down.
CTCACACTCTGAATTTTGTAGTGGCTGATGCAGCTAAAGCTTCCACAGATGCCATCAGCTTCTTTGGCAACGTACAAAAATTGTACAACCTTTTTGCAGCAGCTACACAGAGATGGACAGTCCTAAAGAAGCACGTGAACATAACACTCAAGTCTTGGAGTGAAACCAGGTGGGAGAGCCGGCTTAAGAGCATTGAGGCTGTGCGATACCAGAGCCACAACATCAGAGAGGCCCTGTTGGAAGTCAGAAACAATGCCACAGATGCCATAGCCAGGACTGAAGCACAAGCACTTGCAGAGGAGGTAGGGTCTTACCCCTTTCAGATTTGCACAGTAGTATGGTATGACAGTCTTCATGCAGTTAACCATGTGAGCAAACTTCTGCAGTCTCCTACAATGCAGTTTGATGTGGCAGTCAACCTCCTCACAAAAACAAAAGAATCACTCACCAGCTACAGAAACACAGGTTTTGTTACAGCACAAGTCGTAGCTATGGACATATGTGGGGAAATGAATGTGGAGGCTGTGCTGAAGGAGAAGAGGCTCAGATCCACAAAAAAGCACTTTGCTTACAAAGCTCCTGACGAACCATTTACAGAAGCCTTAAAGAGGCTGGAAGTCAAATTTTTCAATGTGGTGGTGGATTGTGCCATCGGGTCAATAAATGAGAGATTCAAAACATTAGATGATGTGAGGGACATATTTGGGGTTCTCCTAAACTTCACCACAATGAACAAGGAAGACTTGTCCTGCAAGTGTGAAAAGCTCTCTAAGATACTGATCTCTGGAGCTGACTCTGACATTGATGGAAGAGAACTGGCCCTCGAAATTAAGAACTTGCCGACTTTACCTTCTCACAACATGATTGCATTGGAGTTTCTCTCCTTCATTCATCAGAAGCAACTGGAGGAACTATACCCCAATCTCTGGGTTGCACTAAGAATTGCCTGCACTCTACCTGTGACAGTAGCGTCAGCCGAGAGGAGCTTCTCTAAGATGAAGCTAATCAAGAACTACCTCAGATCATCAATGGGGCAGGATCGCCTCAGTGGCCTTGGCATCATAAGCATCAACCAGGACGTTGGCAGGGAGATTTTATATGATGATGTTATTGATGATTTCGCCCAGAAAAGGTCTAGGAGGCAAAAATTTTGAAGATACAAACTGTTCTGTATAACTGTTAGCTGTTACACGATTGTATCGTAGAGTTAGCAATTGTTTGGTAGTTGATAATTGCATTATTTTTTATACATAGTTCTGTCATTTATTCTAAATAATGTATAAGCTAATTTTCAAGAATTTCATGAAGAGTATTTTTTCTGTTTGTCTTCTGAAAGTACATATTTGTTGTTTTGGACATAAATTTTTCATTAAAATTGTTTCATAATTGTTTTTTATTAACAGCCATTTTTTGTATGTGTGTGCTGAGGTGATGTAGTAAGGCGTGAGTTGGTGGATGGAGGGGTGGGGCCTCAAATGGCTATACTGCTTAAGGTCCCCTAATGGCTAGAAACGGATGAGACAAAGTTTTCTTGAGTGTAACTGTAATGGGTGCTTCTCCACAAATAGGTATTTGTATGTCCCCATATTTATTTAGTATTGTTTTAGATGCATGTAGTTCAGGTGCATTTCTTAAAGTTTTGTCAAAAACTGTTTTGGACATACCAGTTCGGGCAGCACCTGTATCTAGTTCTAGAGGAACTGTAATTCCATTTAGGTCTACCTCTACAATATATGGACCTGTATTATCACCACTTTGCTGCTCATAAAATAGGTACTCCACGCCAATGTTCGAAGTATTTCCCTTTTGAGGATTTACACTAGAAATGTTATAATTAGAGTTTTCACCCCTTGTTTTCTTTGAAAAATAAACTTTAGCTATGTGGCCTATTTTATTACAGTTTCGGTGAACTGCTTCTTTAAAAGGACAGTCCTTCTTCCTTCTTCCAATGCTGTTTCCTAGATATAAGAAAGGCATATGATAGGGTGAACCACAATATTTTATTTAAAAAACTAGAAGACAGGAAGGTTCCCATGTACATATTAAATTTATTGAAATTTTGGTATTCCCACCAATCTTTTACCGTTAGGTGGGGCAATGTACTATCCGAATGTTTTGGCTCCTCTTGCGGGGTGAGACAAGGCTCCTTGCAACCCCCTATGCTGTTTAATGTATATATTGACGGATTAATTGCTTCACCTAATGAGACAACAGTGGGATGTTGTGTAGATAACACGAGGATAAATAACTTAGTTTATGCCGATGATATGGTGTTAGTAAGTCCCTCTGTTAAAGGTCTGGATCGGCTACTAAAAGTCTGCGAAGTGTATTCGCAGAAACATATTCTTTTTAATGTTACAAAAAGTAAGGTTATGCAATTTCATCCTAAAAGCTATAATAATCAGACAGCTGACATTAGGTTTAAAATGAAAGGTGAAGTAATTGAGGAAGTAAAAGAGTTTAAGTATTTGGGTCAAACTATTTCGAAGCCTTTGTGCTAAAGCGAATATGACCATAAGGAACTTTCGGTTCTGTACAAGTGAAGCTAAGACACTCTCTTTCGTACATTCTGCAGTAATATATACGGACAGCAACTCTGGGTAAATTATAAAAAGGGTTCTGGCAGAACTCTAAATTTGCTGTACAACAGGTCTTTTAGACTCTTACATAAATTACCCCCGAGATACTCAGCTTCGCAAATGTTTGCTACCCGCAATGTCCCGAGCTTCCCGGAGGTAACAAGACGTGCTCAATACAGTCTAATGCAAAGAATTTAAAAAATCAACCAACCCGATTATCCAAGCTATCCATGAGTCCTGCCGTTTATCCTCTAAGCTATGGACTTCTTGGTACGAAAACGTCTGTCTGTAGCTCCACTTAACTTCAACATTACTGTATTATTTCTAATCAATTGTATATATTTTTATCCTTAGTATGTGAACTGTCATTGTATTAATAATATTTGTCGTATGGACTATATTCTGCCAATAAACATTTTCATTATATATATATATATATATATATATATATATATATATATATATATATAAGCACACCGGACAAAAAATTAGTCACCCCTAATAGCACCGATAGTAGGAAGTTCAAGGTCACACAGAGGGCGCTGATGTAGCATTGGTAAGTGACAAGTAGCGGTGACGTAGCACACAGGATCAGATCTGTTTCGTGAGGTGGTGAAGAACAAAGTGTGTGTTGGATATAGTCTGCAAAATGGGTCGTGAGGC